>JAPQWV010005111.1:0-22744 GCA_027422505.1 Craterostigma plantagineum | reverse complement strand
TTATCCAGAACACTTCAACAGATTAAAACCTTCGTAGAGTGTGAATAGTGTGCTTTTGAGGTTTTAGATGTTGAATACGTGAGGATTTAGCAAAATGGAAACTTAGATTAATGAGTGTTAGGGTTTAAGCTTAAATACCTTGTGAGGTATTTAAGCCCATTGGGCCCCTAACAAGCCTTTTACAAATACACCCTCTAACATATATAAAACATCTATAAAATACATAGAAAAGAATTACAAGACTTAGAATTAATATTTTGGACACTTCTAAAATATTCCTAACATTCTCCCCCTAAGTGTCCAAATTACATCGAGCAATTAAATTAAGTCTTCATTTCTTTTTCCTCGAGCGAGGTGGAGGTGGGGTTCTCGATGGGCCAAGTGGTCTTCCTGAATCCTAGGGCAGTCTCGAACTGTCTGATGTCGTTCCGAAGAACGATTCGATATCTGATCTTCTCGACGAGTTTCCGTAGGACATCTTTCTCTTCCAGTTCTGTTCCTTCTAGTTTGTCATCTTCGGAAACTGTCTTCTTCTTAGCCCGAAGTTGGTTGAGGATAACCTTCAATGTCCCATCTGAGAATTTGGAGATCTCTGACAGAAGTAGCACCTGCTTCTCTTTCTTCTGAGCTTGTAGGTAAGTGACCCCGGGTTGTGGTTCAAGGAAGATAATCCCTCTTCATACTTTTCGAGATCCTTATATCTGTTATCTGGACGCGTCAGGTTGACCTTGCTCATATTGCTTTCCAAGGCCATTTGGAAGTCCTGAGCAGCGAAAATACTTGACCTGCCTCAGCATACACTCCTTGATAGCTCTCTAACCATCTCGTCTTGTGTGAGTGTCAAGGTGAAACTTATTGCGATAAATATTGTAGAGCTTGTTGAGTTCGCCCAGTGGAAGATAGGGAAGATCTGCTTCTGAAAATTTTACAATTTTCCTATCATAACGATCAATACAAAGACAGGGCCTACATATCTTCCTACCGCCCATTCGACATCCACAACATCACTGATGGCTGATTGATCTCTCATGTACTTCCTGTATTGATCTCTATTCATTCCTTTCTTGGCCGTGACTTCCCAGAGCATAATCTTGATGACTAAGTGTCCCCTATACGTCCTTTTAGGTGCTCAAGGCCTCGAAGATTCAGCTCGTTGACTCCCTTTAATTTCTTCTTCCTTCCTCCAGATCTTTGGATATAGATCCTCAAGAAAAAGGTGCTTTGATCTTCGCGTTTCTCCAACGAGTTTCTATGAACTCGTAGCCTGTCGTTGGTTCCTCGGGCACCTGATGCTGAAGGAGTTCTGGAAGTTCTGGAAGATCTGCCTCAGGATTTTCTCCTTGCTCCTCTTCCTCTCGCTCGATGAAGCAGAAGTCTGCTGCTGCCGCCTTTAATAAATTACGAACGCTTGTCAATCTTAGGCGGGGACTCTTCTGCTGTCTCTGTTCTCGTCATCCACTCCTCGTCTAAGATATATCTGTCAATGTAGTCTTGAGGATCCTTTGACGAGGGGTTGTAGTTGCTTGGACTGGTTGGGTGGAGATCCTCGAGGGAGCAGACTCGACTTCACCAAGGGAAGTTGTCTGGTTTCGGCCCTGGTGTAGCTTGTCTGCCACTGGAGGACCTTGGTGGTCATTAGGTGGTCGTGACGAACTGCCTCCACGCGTTTGAACCCCGCGTCCTCTGCCTCTTCCGCCGCGAATAACAGGGGACTTGGTTCTCGGTCTCTTGGTATGCTCGCATCAGGATGTGGGATGATGCCACCTGCGACCAGCTTCCTGTAGAGGTCTTCTTCTTCAATGCTTCGTCTGCTGTCGAGTTCTATTATGCGAGCAATGCCAACGTCAAAGAGTTCAAGGAGAGGTACTGTGTACAAGTTCGGTATCGTCGGGTTTGCATGGTGGCAAGGTGAGAAGACGAGGAAGTACCGGCTGTTGAGAGAAGGTTGGTCAGATATGGGAGCCTTCCCTTTGTCGGTGGAAGTTCTTGAACCGCTCCTTAATTAGACCTTTGACCCTTGCAGGGTTATAGTCCAGTACTGTGTGGGTCCATTGTAAATAGATTCCAACAGGTTCTCGGAATTGTCCTTGCTTTCTATGAAGTTGACGAATCTTCTCTTTCCAAACTGCGTATTCTCCATGTCGGATGATGGGAGGTCTAACATCATTTCCCATGCTGAAAGAGTCCATTGCTAGTTTTTGGATATGATCGTTACGTGTAATGTGAGGAAAATTGGGATAAAATTGTGAATTTTGGTCAAAATCAATTTTAGAATGATTTTGAAATATATGGGTATGTATCGCAAGAGTGGATAGAGTGGATAGAACAAGTTTGCGAATTGAGGAAGTGATTTGTTACTTTACGAATTGATCGTGAGTTCGAAAAGTTATCGCTTCACAGGTTAATGAGAAGATTCGCAAACTATCTTGATTCGCAAAGTGTGCAGAGTTCGCAAAGTGCTATTTGAGTTCGCAAATTGACCTGAATCCGCGAAGTAGTAGCAAGTTTGCAGAGTGACAAGAGTTCGCAAAGTGCTTCGGATTCGCAGAATGGATGGAGTTCGCAGAGACTGACTTTGCGAGTTGAAGAATGAACCCGTGAAGTGAAGAAGAACTTTAGACGTTGATCTTTGAAAAACTGTCGGCTTGGTAACGTAGAACCCGCAAAGTAGAACTTTGCGAAGTGTCGATGCGCCAAACTGAAAAACAGCAAACCAAGTGGTAATTTGGAATCGCAAAGTAGCCTTGAGAGATGAATGAGCCGCGAAACTAAAAGAAATCCTTGAGTTCGCAATCCTAGTTCCCAAAAAAAAGTTCCGTTCGTAAACTCAAGAACACACTGAAGGACAGGACAGTTCTTCAAATGTTTTAGACAGAAATCCAACAAAACTGATGCAACCTCCACGGAGACCACTTTGATGACTCGGAATTGATGGCAACACAAGCTTGCCTTAACAAACAAAGTATCTCTGAGAATGGCTTATACACAAGAGTCTAAGCTTTGAAACAGATAATAGCAACCACGCAAGAGTTCAAACTGCTTAATCCCTAAAAGCTTGAAATGAAGTTTCCTCACCTACACGCTTGGCTCTGATACCACTTGTAAATCCAGATTATCCAAGAACACTTCAACCAGATTAAACCTTCGTAGAGTGTGAATAGTGTGCTTTTGAGGTTTAGTGTTGAATACGTGAGATTTTAGCAAAATGGAAACTTAGATTAATGAGTGTTAGGGTTTAAGCTTAAATACCTTGTGAGGTATTTAAGCCCATTGGGCCCCTAACAAGCCTTTTACAAATACAACCCACTAACATATATAAAACATCTATAAAATACATAGAAAAGAAATACAAGACTTAGAATTAATATTTTGGACACTTCTAAAATATTCCTAAACAATCTCTTCGGATTATTTAATATCTTGCTTGAAATTAAGCATATTTTTTTGCTATTTCTCTTTGTTCATTAACTTACACTTATTTATAATTGAAAAAAATAATATATAGATGATGTTATATTTTAAGTATATGAGCAATTTACAACAGCAAGTGAGGAAAAATTAAATAAAATAAAATTAAATAAAATAAAATAAAATAGTTTAGTTTTATAAAAAATATAGTTCCGCTGCCGGGACTCGAAACCCGGGACACACAAGTGTGTCTTTCGCCACTTGCATCCAAGAGAAGTTTGCTACAACGGATTCATGTGTACGACATCTCTTCAGATTAATAAATATCTTGCTTGAAATTAAGCATATTTTTTTGATATTCCTATATTCATAGAGTCTTATTAACTTACACCTTATTTGTAGTTGAAAAAAAATAAATATTGATGAAAATATAATTTAATTATAAGAGCAATTACAAACAGCAAGTTGGGAAGATTATAAAAACAATTACTAGACATCAAAAGTTCTTTTAACACATTCGTTTATAGATTAAATAAAATAAAATAGAATAGTTTAGTTTTACAAAAAATATAGTTCCGCTGCCGGGACTCGAACCCGGGACACACAAAGTGTGTTATTTGCCAATTGCATCCAAGAGAAGTTTGCTACAACGGATTCATGTGTACGACATCTCTTCGGACTAATATATATCTTGCTTGAAATTAAGAATATTTTTCTGCTATTCCTATTTTCATATAGTCTTATTAACTTTCACCTTATTTATAGTTGAAAAAAATAATATATTGATGAATTTTAATTTAATTATAAGAGCAATTACAAACAGCAAGTGGGGAAGATTATAAGAACAATTACTAGACATCAAAAGTTCTTTTAACACATTCGTTTTATAGATTAAATTAAATAAAATAAAATATTTTAGTTTTATAAAAATTTAGTTCCGCTGCCGGGACTCGAACCCGGGACACACAAAGTGTGTCTTTTGCCACTTGCATCCAATAAAAGTTTGCTACAGCGGATTCATGTATACGACATCTCTTCGGATTATTTAATATCTTGCTTGAAATTAAGCATATTTTTTTGCTATTTCTCTTTTTCATATAGTCTTATTAACTTACACCTTATTTATAATTGAAAAAAATAATATATAGATGAAGTTATAATTTAGGTATATGAGCAATTACAAACAGCAAGTGAGGAACATTAAATAAAATAAAATAAAACAAAATAAAATAGTAAAGTTTTATAAAAAATATAGTTCCGCTGCCGGGACTCGAACCCGGACACACAAAGTGTGTGTTTTGCCACTTGCATCCAAGAGAAGTTTGCTACAGCGGATTCATGTGTACGACATCTCTTCGGATTAATAAATATCTTGCTTGAAATTAAGCATATTTTTTTGCTATTCCTATATTCATAGAGTCTTATTAACTTATACCTTATTTGTAGTTGAAAAAAAAATAATATATAGATGAAATTATAATTTAATTATAAGAGCAATTACAAACAGCAAGTTGGGAAGATTATAAAAACAATTACTAGACATCAAAGTTCTTTTAACACATTCGTTTATAGATCAAATAAAATAAAATAAAATAGTTTAGTTTTACAAAAAATATAGTTCCGCTGCCGGGACTCGAACCCGGGACACACAAAGTGTGTCTTTTGCCACTTGCATCCAAGAGAATTTGCTACAACGGATTCATGTCTACGACATCTCTTCGGATTAATAAATATCTTGCTTGAAATTAAGAATATTTTTCTGCTATTCCTATTTTCATATAGTCTTATTAACTTTCACCTTATTTATAGTTGAAAAAAAATAATATCTAGATGAAATTTAAATTTAATTATAAGAGCAATTACAAACAACAAGTGGGGAAGGTTTTAAGAACAATTACTAGACATCAAAAGTTCTTTTAACACATTCGTTTATAGATTAAATTAAATAAAATAAAATATTTAGTTTTATAAAAATTTAGTTCCGCTGCCGGGACTCGAACCCGGACACACAAAGTGTGTCTTTTGCCACTTGCATCCAATAGAAGTTTGCTACAGCGGATTCATGTATACGACATCTCTTCGGATTATTTAATATCTTGCTTGAAATTAAGCATATTTTTTGCTATTTCTCTTTTTCATATAGTCTTATTAACTTACACCTTATTTATAATTGAAAAAATAATATATAGATGAAGTTATAATTTTAGGTATATGAGCAATTACAAACAGCAAGTGAGGAACATTAAATAAAATAAAATAAAACAAAATAAAATAGTAAAGTTTTATAAAAAATATAGTTCCGCTGCCGGGACTCGAACCCGGGACACACAAGTGTGTCTTTTGCCACTTGCATCCAAGAGAAGTTTGCTACAGCGGATTCATGTGTACGACATCTCTTCGGATTAATAAATATCTTGCTTGAAATTAAGCATATTTTTTTGCTATTCCTATATTCATAGAGTCTTATTAACTTATACCTTATTTGTAGTTGAAAAAAAAATAATATATAGATGAAATTATAATTTAATTATAAGAGCAATTACAAACAGCAAGTTGGGAAGATTATAAAAACAATTACTAGACATCAAAAGTTCTTTTAACACATTCGTTTATAGATCAAATAAAATAAAATAAAATAGTTTAGTTTTACAAAAAATATAGTTCCGCTGCGGGACTCGAACCTGGGACACACAAAGTGTGTCTTTTGCCACTTGCATCCAAGAGAAGTTTGTACAACGGATTCATGTCTACGACATCTCTTCGGATTAATAAATATCTGCTTGAAATTAAGAATATTTTTCTGCTTTTCCTATTTTCATATAGTCTTATTAACTTTCACCTTATTTATAGTTGAAAAAAATAATATATAGATGAAATTTAAATTTAATTATAAGAGCAATTACAAACAACAAGTGGGGAAGGTTTTAAGAACAATTACCAGACATCAAAAGTTCTTTTAACACATTCGTTTGTAGATTAAATTAAATAAAGAAAATATTTTAGTTTTTAAAAAATTTTAGTTCCGTTGCCGGGACTCGAACCCGGGACACACAAAGTGTGTCTTTTGCCACTTGCATCCAATAGAAGTTTGCTACAGCGGATTCATGTGTACGGCATCTCTTCGAATTATTTAATATCTTGCTTGAAATTAAGCATATTTTTTTGCTATTTCTCTTTTTCATTAACTTACACCTTATTTATAATTGAAAAAAATAATATATAGATGATGTTATAATTTAAGTATATGAGCAATTACAAACAGCAAGTGAGGAAGATTAAATAAAATAAATTAAATAAAATAAAATAAAATAGTTTAGTTTTATAAAAAATATAGTTCCGCTGCCGGGACTCGAACCCGGGACACACAAAGTGTGTCTTTTGCCACTTGCATCCAATAGAAGTTTGCTACAGCGGATTCATGTATACGACATCTCTTCGGATTATTTAATATCTTGCTTGAAATTAAGCATATTTTTTTGCTATTTCTCTTTTTCATATAGTCTTATTAACTTACACCTTATTTATAATTGAAAAAAAATAATATATAGATGAAGTTATAATTTAGGTATATGAGCCATTACAAACAGCAAGTGAGGAACATTAAATAAAATAAAATAAAACAAAATAAAATAGTAAAGTTTTATAAAAAATATAGTTCCGCTGCCGGGACTCGAACCCGGGACACACAAAGTGTGTCTTTTGCCACTTGCATCCAAGAGAAGTTTGCTACAGCGGATTCATGTGTACGACATCTCTTCGGATTAATAAATATCTTGCTTGAAATTAAGCATATTTTTTTGCTATTCCTATATTCATAGAGTCTTATTAACTTATACCTTATTTGTAGTTGAAAAAAAATAATATATAGATGAAATTATAATTTAATTATAAGAGCAATTACAAACAGCAAGTTGGGAAGATTATAAAAACAATTACTAGACATCAAAAGTTCTTTTAACACATTCGTTTATAGATTAAATAAAATAAAATAAAATAGTTTAGTTTTACAAAAAAATATAGTTCCGCTGCCGGGACTCGAACCCGGGACACACAAAGTGTGTCTTTTGCCACTTGCATCCAAGAGAAGTTTGCTACAACGGATTCATGTGTACGACATCTCTTCGGACTAATATATATCTTTCTTGAAATTAAGAATATTTTTCTGCTATTCCTATTTTTATATAGTCTTATTAACTTTCACCTTATTTATAGTTGAAAAAAATAATATATTGATGAATTTTAATTTAATTATAAGAGCAATTACAAACAGCAAGTGGGAAGATAATAAGAACAATTACTAGACATCAAAAGTTCTTTTAACACATTCGTTTATAGATTAAATTAAATAAAATAAATTATCTTAGTTTTATAAAAAACTTAGTTCCGCTGCAGGGACTCGAACCCGGGACACACAAAGTGTGTCTTTTGCCACTTGCATCCAATAGAAGTTTGCTACAGCGGATTCATGTATATGACATCTCTTCGGATTATTTAATATCTTGCTTGAAATTAAGCATATTTTTTTGCTATTTCACTAGACATCAAAAGTTCTTTTAACACATTCGTTTATAGATTAAATAAAATAAACTAAAATAGTTTAATTTTACAAAAAATATAGTTCCGCTGCCGAGACTCGAACCCGGGACACACAAAGTGTGTCTTTTGCCAGTTGCATCCAAGAGAAGTTTGCTACAACGAATTCATGTGTACGACATCTCTTCGGATTAATAATATCTTGCTTGAAATTAAGAATATTTTTCTGCTATTCCTATTTTCATATAGTCTTATTAACTTACACCTTATTTGTAGTTGAAAAATAATAATATATTGATGAAATTATAATTTAATTATAAGAGCAATTACAAACAGCAAGTGGGGAAGATTATAAGAACAATTACCAGACATCAAAAGTTCTTTTAACACATTCGTTTGTAGATTAAATTAAATAAAATAAAATATTTAAGTTTTAAAAAAATTTTAGTTCCGCTGCCGGGACTCGAACCCGGGACACACAAAGTGTGTCTTTTGCCACTTGCATCCAATAGAAGTTTGCTACAGCGGATTCATGTGTACGTAGACGTGTTCAAACGGTTCACGGTTACGGTTCACGGTTATAACCGCCGGTTTACGGTTAGTGAAAATCTCAAACCGTAACCGAACCGCGGTAACCGCGGTTACGGTTACGGTTTGTAACCGTAATCGCCGGTTACGGTTACGGTTTGAACCGCCGGTTTACGGTTTTAATTAAAGTTTTTTATTTTATTTAAAAAACAAAGAATAATCACTTAAGTAAATTAAGAAAATTAATTTTATTTAATAATGTCGAAAATTTCAATCCATCTAAAAAGAAAACACAATTACGCCTTAGATTTTGTAAGAAAAAAAATGCAATCGCTTAGTCTTCGTTTAATAATAATATTAGCAACACTTACTGATATTTTGAGAAAGATGCAAATTGCTTACAGAAATTCGATAATGTGTTTGCTTTTAACTTGAGAATTGAGAGCAAAAAATTTTGTGTAAAATCTATACAAATTCTCCACATATTTATAGAACTATAGCATGAAAAAAATAAAAAAGGAACGAATAAAAATGATAACGATAACATGACAGTTGAGAGTCAATTAGAAGAAAGGAAAAACTGAAAAGTAAAAAGAAAATGTGAGTGAGAATAACTTGATGACCGATGAGTGAGAATAAATAAGAGAAATAAGGTAACGCCAACCGTCGAGAAAATAATTAATCATCCAAAACTCAAGTTCAGCCCAATATAAGCTCAGTCTAATCTTATTTTATGGAAAACCGCCGGTTATAACGACGGTTTGAACCGCCGGCTAACCGCCGGTTATAACCGGCGGTTCACGGTTAGAGAATTCTATAACCGTAACCGAACCGTATCAAATCACGGTTCGGTTACGGTTTGAACCGTAACCGTTGACTACGGTTAACCGAACCGTTGACCGCCGGTTCGGTTACGGTTCGGTTACGGTTTTTTTGAACCGTCTGAACACGTCTATGTGTACGACATCTCTTCTGATTATTTAATATCTTGCTTGAAATTAAGCATATTTTTTTGCTATTACTCTTTTTCATTAACTTACACCTTATTTATAATTGAAAAAAATAATATATAGATGATGTTATAATTTTAAGTATATGAGCAATTACAAACAGCAAGTAAGGAAGATTAAATAAAATAAAATTAAATAAAATAAATAAAATAGTTTAGTTTTATAAAAATATAGTTTCGCTGCCGGGACTCGAACCGGGACACACAAAGTGTGTCTTTTGCCACTTGCATCAAAGAGAAGTTTGCTACAACGGATTCATGTGTACGACATCTCTTCAGATTAATAAATATCTTGCTTGAAATTAAGCATATGTTTTTGGTATTCCTATATTCATAGAGTCTTATTAACTTACACCTTATTTGTAGCTGAAAAAAAATAATATATTGATGAAATTATAATTTAATTATAAGAGCAATTACAAACAGCAAGTTGGGAAGATTATAAGAACAATTACTAGACATCAAAAGTTCTTTTAACACATTCGTTTATAGATTAAATAAAATAAAATAAAATAGTTTAGTTTTACAAAAAAAAGTTCCGGTGCCGGGACTCGAACCCGGGACACACAAAGTGTGTCTTTTGCCAGTTGCATCCAAGAAAAGTTTGCTACAACGGATTCATGTGTACGACATCTCTTCGGACAATAAATATCTTGATTGAAATTAAGAATATTTTTCTGCTATTCCTATTTTCATATAGTCTTATTAACTTTCAGCTTATTTATAGTTGAAAAAAATAATATATTGATTTATTTAATTTAATTATAAGAGCAATTACAAACAGCAAGTGGGGAAGATTATAAGAACAATTACTAGACATCAAAAGTTCTTTTAATACATTCGTTTATAGATTAAATTAAATAAAATAAAATATTTTAGTTTTTATAAAAAATTTAGTTCCGCTGCCGGGACTCGAACCCGGGACACACAAAGTCTGTCTTATGCCACTTGCATCCAATAGAAGTTTGCTACAACGGATTCATGTGTACGACATCTCTTTGGATTATTTAATATCTTGCTTGAAATTAAGCATATTTTTTTGCTATTTCTCTTTTTCATATAGTCTTATTAACTTACACCTTATTTATAATTGAAAAAATAATATATAGATGAAGTTATAATTTAGGTATATGAGCAATTACAAACAGCAAGTGAGGAAGATTAAATAAAATAAAATAAATCAAAATAAAATAGTTAAGTTTTATAAAAAAATATAGTTCCGCTGCCGGGACTCGAACCCGGGACACACAAGGTGTGTCTTTTGCCACTGGCATTGTAGCGACCCTACTTTTCTAATTAGGATTAGTGGCGGATTTCCGCAACGTAAGCCGCGGAAGGCCCGTCTAATTAAAACTTTTTCCTAAAATAATATACACTAATATAAAAATACGTCTACATCGTTATCTCTATACACGGGCCGAAGCCCCAAAAATATCAAAAGAACAAAACCCTATTATCGCTCCACAGGTCTTCATCCATGTACCGCCCTGCCCTCAAAAGTCCGTGGAGCACCGCCACCAGCCGCCTCAGTCTTGACGCGCGTCGGCGTCAGACTCAGTACCTACAACACGTAAACACTGAGCGATTTGCCCAGTAGGTGAATAAAAATGCATGTATGCACGTGAAAGCTCATTCCCGATCCCAATATCTCACATGCAATGTTCACTCTTTCTTTTCCCACAATCCTATCAAACACACAATACAGGGCCCTAGGTCAGACTCGACACCTCGCGCGCCCATAACAATAACATACGGAAGCTTACACTAGCAGCGTTTTGACGATCACGCAACTGCCCTGCTAGGCTGCTCTTCCGTAAGCGGTAGCCTACGCCGACAGCGTTTTGACGATCACGCAACTGCCCTGTCAGGTCGCTCCCTCCGCTAAAAATAAAATCACGACGGTTTTGCACCTCGGACGTTCACGCCCCGAGTAGACAGATCGATCACGCCTGTCTGCCGTCAGGTGTCATACGAGTACCAACCTCGACTCCTCAACGAGTCAACAACAATAATCACAAACATCTCATTCTACCCCGCTCGACAAAATCTCAAATCAACCGTCTCAATACGGTGTAATTTCTCACCCCTGTGATATGATATGCATATGCTATGCATATAAACGTGAAAACATGATTCCACATGAAACGTATGTAAAACATATAAACCACGTAAACCATTTAGTCACATAGAAGCATATAAAGCACATACATGTGTTTACGTATTGTAGATGAATAATTCACCTACCTGTCCTCCCGATATTACTAAATAAGAGGTCCGATGGAATTCCTATTGGTCGATCCTCTGAATAATAAATATTACCATATCAGTATATTTGCTAAACTACATAAGTTTTCAAGTTCCTAAACCCTAATTATAGAAAACCCTTAAATTTACGAAAACCTAAAAATAATAATATTCCTAAAAATAAATAAACCTAAAATGTTGAAACCCTAAAAATAGCAAAATTCTAAAATGCCGAAAATTTATTAATTAAAATACAATGTCTAGATATTTAAAACCATTACCGAGGTCTATATATATATATATATATATATATATAACTAAGGTAGAAAACATCAAACCCTATTGACATTCTATAAATGTCGATAGAAATGTCGAGTTCCTTAATAGATATATTTCGAATTCTTTATGTTATCTATATCGACATCTTTGAGTAGCAAATATCGAATTAAAATTGTCTAGCTCCTACAAATGTTGAGACGTTCTAAAAATAATTATAAATATCGAGACCTGAAAACAAGTAAAAATGTCGAGAATAGGCTTACAGCTTAAATGTCGACATCAAAAGAATAAATATCGAGACTATATGTCGAGCTTGTAAAGGAGAGATGTCTAGACCTTAGTTGAAATTCTTATAAAATGTCGGGACCATCTCTTTTTCCTTAAAAATATCGAAACCCCATGTAAAATGTCGAGCCCCAACATGGTAAGGAATATCGGTATCTTACAATAATTAGAAAAATGTCGAGACAATACAAAATACCAAGATTTATGTCGACTTTTTCCCTAAACACCTCGAGATTTTAAGAACAAATGTCGAAATATCATTTCTTAAAAAAAAAGTCGAAACCATGGTAAAATGTCGACACACACATAATACGAGATCTTTACTTATTAAAATGTCGAAAACAGCAAACACATGTCGAGTCCTTTAGATAATATCGAGACCTTATTAAACAATTAACCTAATGTCGAGACATCACGTCGACTTTTATTATGGTATCGAAATCCCATATCAAGGTCTCACTAAAGTCGAAAACTGTGTAGGAACAATCTCGAGCTCCATCATATATCTATAATAAATGTCGAGCTTGTAAAGGAAAATGTCGAAGTCATATACAAAATGTCGAGGGTAACTACTATCGAGATTTAAAAATCTATATAAGATACATCTCGACTTCTATTTGCTATTCCTTTCGACATTTTCCTACCACCTATCTCGAAAATCTTGCACCATGAATTGCTAAGTTTTTCAAGAACATATTAACTCTCAAGAACATCATATGTCTCGAAGAATTATAAAGGCTCACCTTACTTAAATAATTATGACTTAAAACCTGAAACATATGAACTAGGGTTTTCTTAAATCAAATGGCTAATAATCCATCTTATAATTCCTACTAAATCACGAAACCAGAGTACATAAGATATTAGAAATGTTTTAACTATTTCAGGTTTAAGAAATATACCTCGAAAGGCAGTTTCTTGAATTACCAATTCTCCGACTTAGCGAAATAGCTTGCTTTTGCTTAGAGTTCCTTTCTTGCTCCAGGTTCGGTTATGATGAGATAATGGTTTCTTTACCTTTCCTTCTTGTTATAATATATTTAGGTGATAACTAATACATTATCGAAAACTGAACTTGATGGGACAAGATTTTGATAACGTTTCATTTTCCCTTAGGCTTAAGAAAGCTTATATTATCTTATGTATATTATATATAAGGTATAGTTTGGGCTTTAGTTTAACAAACCGATTATAGCCCAATTTACTTTTTATTCCATCTCTCAAATTGTATTCAATATTTTAATTTAAACTTTACTTCAGTTCAAATTTCTTAGAATTTATATCTTCGTTCCAAAACCTTTATTTTGCCATTCCGGTCTTAATTCCCAATTTACCTTAATTACATCAAAATCCCGTATTAAATCTACGGGTATTACATCCTCCCCTCCTTAGAAGAATTTCGTCCCGAAATTATGCCGACTGGAATAACTCGGGATAACGAACTCTCATATCGTCCTCACGCTCCCACGTGGCTTCCTCAACTGCTTGATTTCGCCACAACACTTTAACTAACGGAATAGTTTTATTCCGTAGTCGTTTCGACTCGTACATCAAAATCTCTACAGGCTTCTCTTCGTAACTCAAGTCAGGCTTGAGCTGTTGATAAAGAAGCTCGTTCTGAATGACATGACTCGGGTCCGCGACGTATTTTCGTAATGTCGATACGTGAAATACGTCGTGAACTTGCGATAATGAATTTGGTAACTCTAACTGATATGCAACTTCTCCGATTCGGCTGATGATTTTGAATGGGCCTATGTATCTAGGACTCAATTTGCCCTTTCTTCCGAAACGCTTTACTCCTTTCATTGGGGAAATTTTCAGGAACACTTGGTCACCTTCTGCAAATTCCAATGGTCGTCGTCGATGATCTGCGTAACTCTTCTGACGACTCTGTGCGGTTCGCATCCTTTCTCGAATCTTCGTCACAGCTTCTGTCATTTCTCGGATCATATCAGGTCCTAACAATGTTTCGCTCACCGATTTCGTCCCAAGGACTGGGGATCGGCATTTGCGCCGTATAATGCCTCGTATGGCGCCATCCCGATAGTAGCATGGAAGCTATTGTTATAGGAAAACTCTATCAGTGGTAGATACTTACTCCAGTTTCCTTTGAAATCGAGCACGCACGCCCGTAGCATATCCTCAAGAGTCTGAATCGTTCGTTCAGACTGCCCGTCGGTTTGGGGATGGTAAGCAGTACTGAATGAGAGCTTGGTTCCCATCGCTTTCTGTAGGCTTTGCCAAAAGTTAGACAAAAATCTTGAATCTCGATCCGAGACGATAGAAATTGGAATTCCATGGAGGCGAATGATTTCCTGAATATGCAATTCAGCGTAGCGTTCCATGGAAAAAGTGGAACTAATTGGAAGGAAATGAGCCGATTTGGTCAGGCGATCAACAATCACCAAATAGCATCGTGGCCTTTCGTCGTTTTGGGTAAACCAACGACGAAATCCATCGTGAGATGATCCCACTTCCATTCCGGAATGGTAGAGGCTGCAAGGTTCCACCAGGTCGCTGGTGTTCTGCTTTAATCAATTGGCAGGTCATACATCGATTCACAAATGCAGCGATGTCTTTCTTCATTCCTGGCCACCAGTATGTTACTCGCAAGTCCTGATACATCTTTGTGGCTCCTGGGTGTACCGAATATGTGGTCGCGTGTGCTTCCTTCATTATCGTTCGTCGTAATTCCTCGTTGTTAGGTACATAAAGACGGTTCTTGTATAGCAAAGCTCCATCCTCTCGGATGTTAAAATCTTCGGGTAGTGCCTCCTTTATCTTTAGGTAGAGTTCGTCTTCTTCTTGTGTCTTCTTGATCTGTTCTAGCAGCGTGGGTTGGAGAGTTAGCGCTGCTAGTCTTGCCTCAACTTCGCCCAAATTAACTACCTCTATTCCAAGCTGATGTAACTCTGCATTCACCGCTTTTCGACTTAGCGCATCTACGACTACGTTTGCCTTACCCGGATGATAGCTGATGACGCAATCGTAGTCCTTGACGAGCTCTAACCATCTTCGTTGTCGCATGTTCTGTTCCTTCTGAGTGAAGAAATACTTCAAACTCTTATGGTCTGTGAAGATCTCACATTTCTCTCCGTAGAGATAATGTCTCCAGATCTTCAGAGCGAAGACCACTGCTGCTAATTCGAGGTCATGGGTTGGGTAGTTCTTCTCGTATTCCTTTAGTTGTCGCGAAGCATAGGCAATTACCTTTCCGTTCTGCATCAGCACGCATCCCAAGCCATTCTTCGAAGCATCGCTGTATACTGCAAATCCTCCGGTTCCCGATGGTATAGCTAATATGGGGGCAGAGGTAAGACGTCTTTTCAGCTCTTGAAAACTTTGTTCGCACGCTTCGGTCCACTTGAATGGTATGTTCTTCCTCGTCAGGTTGGTCAACGTAGAGGCGATGCTGGAGAAGTCCGCTATAAACTTACGGTAGTATCCCGCAAGTCCCAGAAAACTTCGAACTTCGGTAGGAGTCGTAGGTCGTGGCCAGTTATTTACAGCTTCGATCTTACTCGGGTCCACAGAGATTCCATTTCCAGAAATCACGTGTCCTAAAAAGGCTACTTGCTCAAGCCAAAATTCACATTTCTTGAATTTGGCGTAGAGCTGTTTTTCTCGCAGAATTCCTAAGACAGTTCGCAAATGACTTTCGTGTTCGTCCCTCGTCTTAGAATAGATTAGAATATCGTCGATAAAGACGATAACAAATCGATCGAGGTAATCCTTAAAGACCCGATTCATCAAGTCCATAAAAGCAGCTGGGGCGTTTGTCAGTCCAAAAGGCATGCCAGAAACTCGTAATGGCCGTACCTTGTACTGAATGCGGTTTTAGGAACATCTACCTCCCTGATCTTCAACTGATGGTATCCCGAACGGAGGTCAATTTTCGAGAATACCGTAGCTCCTTGTAGTTGATCGAACAGATCATCGATCCTAGGCAAAGGGTATTTATTCTTGATCGTGATCTTATTCAATTCTCGGTAGTCAATGCATAGTCGCATCGAACCATCCTTCTTTCGTACAAAAAGAACGGGTGCGCCCCACGGCGAAAAACTCGGCTGGATAAACCCCTTAGATAGTAAGTCTTCTAACTGTTCCTTCAATTCCTTTAACTCATTTGGTGCTAAACGATAAGGGGCTTTAGAGATTGGGGCTGACCCTGGCATCAGATCAATCTTGAACTGTATTTCTCGATCAGGGGGTAACCCCGGGAGATCGTCGGGAAATACATCAGTGTATTCGTTGGCTACAGGTACGTCTTTTAGTTCTGGCTGAGGTAAGTCCTCTGCCTTCACCGCATACACGAGATAAGACTCACAACCTGACCTTAAAAGTCGTTGAGCCTTTAGAGCTGATATTCGTGGAATACTATTCTTATCTGTTTTTCCCGAAAAAGTGAATGCTTCTTCCTCGGGCAATTGGAATTTAACGACCTTCTTGTTGCAATCTATGATGGCTCCATATCTTGAAAGCCAATCCATTCCGAAGATGACATCGTAGTCGTTCATCGGGATTACAATCAGGTCGGCACTCAAGTTCCTACCCTCAATAACTACGACGCATCCTTTCAGTATTTGGTTGGTATGCGTCGGATCCCCATGTGGTAGAGTAACTATATAGTTACATTCAGATGAGGTAGGAGATATTCCTACCTTTGCCACGTATTTGGCCGACACAAATGAATGGGTGGCTCCAGAGTCAATTAACACCGAAGTGGGCACGTCATAGATAATTAGCGTACCCGTTACTACGGAGGGATTCGCCTCGACTTCCTCATTTGTAAGTGTGAAAACTCGTGCAGGAACCGGTGGGGGTCGAACCGGTGGTTGAGTCGGGTTCTGGGGCAAAGTCGTATTGCAATTCCTAGCATAATGCCCCATTCTTCCACATCTGAAACACTGCGGGTTTGGGTTGGGTCTGGGTTGATAACAGGCGCCGAAGTGGTAACGGCCACACTGTCTGCACTGAGGTGCTGAATTTGGAGATCTATTCGAAGTATTCATGGGTCCCTGGTTCGGCATCGGGCGCCAGTTCTGTTGGCCCTGACGATTTCCTTGGTTACTTTGGCCTTTGTTGAAAAATTGTCGTTTACGGTCATTTCCAGGTCCTTGCTGATTTTCCCTTCTCTTCTTCGCCTCCTGAGCTTCAGAAATCTGAGCCTCAGCCTGCTCCGCTATCATTGCCCTTTCCGCTACTTGGTTAAATTCCATCTGTCGGGCTCCCGAAATACTTAGGTCACGATAAAGTTCAGGTTTGAGGCCAGTAATGAACCTCGTCACCTTCAACAGATTAGTTGCCACCATATGAGGAGCAAAACGGGACAACTCCTCGAATCGACGAAGGTACTGAGTTACAGGCATTCCCCCTTGCCTAAGGTTCATAAATTCTAGCATTCTTCGTTCTTGTTCATGGGCAGTAAAGTATTTGCCGTGGAACAAGTCTCTAAATCGTTCCCATGACATAAGTGTTGGGTCTTCAAGGACTTTAACGGTATCCCACCAAAATCGGGCGTTTCCTCTGAGCATGGAAACAGCGCACAGGACCTTTTCATTCTCAGGCACACGACTATATATGAACATATCCTCTATGGTGCGCAGCCAATCTTCAGCCACTGCTGGGTCCGTAGCATCAGCAAAGGTTGGGGGATCCATTTTCCGAAACCGTTCCCCTATAATTTCTACACGCGCTGGCTGTGGGGAAGGACGATGTTCAGACGAGCTATGATGATGGAGTAGCTCGTCGATTTGACTCGACTGGCGATTGATATGTTCCGACTGACGTTGAAGTAAATCAGTCAGTCGTAGAATAGTGGAGTCCCTTTCATTTGGAGGGGACTCCGGTTCGGCCCTACGGCTGGATTCAGCCACATGTTCACTACGGGTTCTTGGCATTTTTCAACTATTATCTACATTAATTCAAATAAAACAAATATCAGATAACCCATAATCACATAATCAAGCATCTAACTTACAGGCCAGGCTGGTTCTCCAGGCTTTTGAGCGGCAGTACATGGACAGTCTTCAGAATCTAAAGCCTAAGCTCTGATACCACCTGTAGCGACCCTACTTTTCTAATTAGGATTAGTGGCGGATTTCCGCAACGTAAGCCGCGGAAGGCCCGTCTAATTAAAACTTTTTCCTAAAATAATATACACTAATATAAAAATACGTCTACATCGTTATCTCTATACACGGGCCGAAGCCCCAAAAATATCAAAAGAACAAACCCTATTATCGCTCCACAGGTCTTCATCCATGTACCGCCCTGCCCTCAAAAGTCCGTGGAGCACCGCCACCAGCCGCCTCAGTCTTGACGCGCGTCGGCGTCAGACTCAGTACCTACAACACGTAAACACTGAGCGATTTGCCCAGTAGGTGAATAAAAATGCATGTATGCACGTGAAAGCTCATTCCCGATCCCAATATCTCACATGCAATGTTCACTCTTTCTTTTCCCACAATCCTATCAAACACACAATACAGGGCCCTAGGTCAGACTCGACACCTCGCGCGCCCATAACAATAACATACGGAAGCTTACACTAGCAGCGTTTTGACGATCACGCAACTGCCCTGCTAGGCTGCTCTTCCGTAAGCGGTAGCCTACGCCGACAGCGTTTTGACGATCACGCAACTGCCCTGTCAGGTCGCTCCCTCCGCTAAAAATAAAATCACGACGGTTTTGCACCTCGGGACGTTCACGCCCGAGTAGACAGATCGATCACGCCTGTCTGCCGTCAGGTGTCATACGAGTACCAACCTCGACTCCTCAACGAGTCAACAACAATAATCACAAACATCTCATTCTACCCCGCTCGACAAAATCTCAAATCAACCGTCTCAATACGGTGTAAATTTCTCACCCCTGTGATATGATATGCATATGCTATGCATATAAACGTGAAAACATGATTCCACATGAAACGTATGTAAAACATATAAACCACGTAAACCATTTAGTCACATAGAAGCATATAAAGCACATACATGTGTTTACGTATTGTAGATGAATAATTCACCTACCTGTCCTCCCGATATTACTAAATAAGAGGTCCGATGGAATTCCTATTGGTCGATCCTCTGAATAAATAAATATTACCATATCAGTATATTTGCTAAACTACATAAGTTTTCAAGTTCCTAAACCCTAATTATAGAAAACCCTTAAATTTACGAAAACCTAAAAATAATAATATTCCTAAAAATAAATAAACCTAAAATGTTGAAACCCTAAAATAGCAAAATTCTAAAATGCCGAAAATTTATTAATTAAAATACAATGTCTAGATATTTAAAACCATTACCGAGGTCTATATATATATATATATATATATATATATAACTAAGGTAGAAAACATCAAACCCTATTGACATTCTATAAATGTCGATAGAAATGTCGAGTTCCTTAATAGATATATTTCGAATTCTTTATGTTATCTATATCGACATCTTTGAGTAGCAAATATCGAATTAAAATTGTCTAGCTCCTACAAATGTTGAGACGTTCTAAAAATAATTATAAATATCGAGACCTGAAAACAAGTAAAAATGTCGAGAATAGGCTTACAGCTTAAATGTCGACATCAAAAGAATAAATATCGAGACTATATGTCGAGCTTGTAAAGGAGAGATGTCTAGACCTTAGTTGAAATTCTTATAAAATGTCGGGACCATCTCTTTTTCCTTAAAAATATCGAAACCCCATGTAAAATGTCGAGCCCCAACATGGTAAGGAATATCGGTATCTTACAATAATTAGAAAAATGTCGAGACAATACAAAATACCAAGATTTATGTCGACTTTTTCCCTAAACACCTCGAGATTTTAAGAACAAATGTCGAAATATCATTTCTTAAAAAAAAAAAGTCGAAACCATGGTAAAATGTCGACACACACATAATACAAGATCTTTACTTATTAAAATGTCGAAAACAGCAAACACATGTCGAGTCCTTTAGATAATATCGAGACCTTATTAAACAATTAACCTAATGTCGAGACATCACGTCGACTTTTATTATGGTATCGAAATCCCATATCAAGGTCTCACTAAAGTCGAAAACTGTGTAGGAACAATCTCGAGCTCCATCATATATCTATAATAAATGTCGAGCTTGTAAAGGAAAATGTCGAAGTCATATACAAAATGTCGAGGTAACTACTATCGAGATTTAAAAATCTATATAAGATACATCTCGACTTCTATTTGCTATTCCTTTCGACATTTTCCTACCACCTATCTCGAAAATCTTGCACCATGAATTGCTAAGTTTTTCAAGAACATATTAACTCTCAAGAACATCATATGTCTCGAAGAATTATAAAGGCTCACCTTACTTAAATATTATGACTTAAAACCTGAAACATATGAACTAGGGTTTTCTTAAATCAAATGGCTAATAATCCATCTTATAATTCCTACTAAATCACGAAACCAGAGTACATAAGATATTAGAAATGTTTTAACTATTTCAGGTTTAAGAAATATACCTCGAAAGGCAGTTTCTTGAATTACCAATTCTCCGACTTAGCGAAATAGCTTGCTTTTGCTTAGAGTTCCTTTCTTGCTCCAGGTTCGGTTATGATGAGATAATGGTTTCTTTACCTTTCCTTCTTGTTATAATATATTTAGGTGATAACTAATACATTATCGAAAACTGAACTTGATGGGACAAGATTTTGATAACGTTTCATTTTCCCTTAGGCTTAAGAAAGCTTATATTATCTTATGTATATTATATATAAGGTATAGTTTGGGCTTTAGTTTAACAAACCGATTATAGCCCAATTTACTTTTTATTCCATCTCTCAAATTGTATTCAATATTTTAATTTAAACTTTACTTCAGTTCAAATTTCTTAGAATTTATATCTTCGTTCCAAAACCTTTATTTTGCCATTCCGGTCTTAATTCCCAATTTACCTTAATTACATCAAAATCCCGTATTAAAATCTACGGGTATTACAGGCATCCAAGAGAAGTTTGCTACAGCGGATTCATGTGTACGACATCTCTTCGGATTAATAAATATCTTGCTTGAAATTAGACATATTTTTTTACTATTCCTATATTCATAGAGTCTTATTAACTTACACCTTATTTGTAGTTGAAAAAAAAAATACATAGATGAAATTATAATTTAATTATAAGAGCAATTACAAACAGCAAGTTGGGAAGATTATAAGAACAATTACTAAACATCAAAAGTTCTTTTAACACATTCGTTTATAGATCAAATAAAATAAATTAAAATAGTTTAGTTTTATAAAAAATATTGTTCCAATGCCGGGACTCGAACCGGGACACACAAAGTGTCTTTTGCCACTTGCATCCAAGAGAAGTTTGCTACAACGGATCATGTCTACGACATCTCTTCGGATTAATAAATATCTTGCTTGAAATTAAGAATATTTTTCTGCTATTCCTATTTTCATATAGTCTTATCAACTTTCACCTTATTTATAGTTGAAAAAAATAATATATAGATGAAATTTAAATTTAATTATAAGAGCAATTACAAACAACAAGTGGGGAAGGTTTTAAAAACAATTACCAGACATCAAAAGTTCTTTTAACACATTCGTTTGTAGATTATATTAAATAAAAGAAAATATTTAGTTTTAAAAAAATTTTAGTTCCGCTGTCGGGACTCGAACTCGGGACACACAAAGTGTGTCTTTCGCCACTTGCATCCAATAGAAGTTTGCTACAGCGGATTCATGTGTACGACATCTCTTCGAATTATTTAATATCTTGCTTGAAATTACGCATATTTTTTGGCTATTTCTCTTTTTCATTAACTTACACCTTATTTATAATTGAAAAAAATAATATATAGATGATGTTATAATTTAAGTATATGAGCAATTACAAACAGCAAGTGAGGAAGATTAAATAAAATAAAATTAAATAAAATAAAATAAAATAGTTTAGTTTTATAAAAAATATAGTTCCGCTGCCGGGACTCGAACCCGGGACACACAAAGTGTGTCTTTTGCCACTTGCATCCAATAGAAGTTTGCTACAGCGGATTCATGTGTACGACATCTCTTCGGATTATTTAATAGCTTGCTTGAAATTAAGCATATTTTTTTGCTATTTCTCTTTTTCATATAGTCTTATTAACTTACACCTTATTTATAATTGAAAAAAATAATATATAGATGAAGTTATAATTTAGGTATATGTGCAATTACAAACAGCAAGTGAGGAAGATTAAATAAAATAAAATAAATCCAAATAAAATAGTTAAGTTTTATAAAAAAAATATAGTTCCGCTGCCGGGACTCGAACCCGGGACACACAAAGTGTGTCTATTGCCACTGGCATCCAAGAGAAGTTTGCTACAGCGGATTCATGTGTACGACATCTCTTCGGATTAATAAATATCTTGCTTGAAATTAAGCATATTTTTTTGCTACTCCTATATTCATAGAGTCTTATTAA
>JAPQWV010005110.1:0-22751 GCA_027422505.1 Craterostigma plantagineum | reverse complement strand
GTTTTTAGGGTTTTATACCTCTGAATTAGGTATAAAACCCAATGGGCCTACTAAACCCATTTACATAATAATAACACAATTACAGTAAAAGAAATTATAGGACTTAGACTAACAATAACCTAGTTTTGACGTTCGCCGCGTCAGACTCACTCATTACCTACAACACATAAAGGCCTGAACAATATGCTCAGTTGGTGAAATCATGCAGATGCAGCATGTTCTCACCCCAATCCCGACACTTCACCGCATGATATAATGCAATGCACGCTCGTTTTCCGCACCCTACTCTATCTCAATCAGGGTCCTAGGTTAGACTTGGCACCCCCGCGCAAAAATGACTAATGGGTAGCTACTCCCAAGTCTCGAGGCACCTACACACTGGTAGTGCACTGAACGATGACGCCAATGTCCTCCTACCAGGTCGCTCCGCACAAAAAAAAAGAAATCGAAATCCCACTCGACGGTTTTGCACCCCGGGTTGCGCTACCACGCTCTCCCCGGGTAGACAGTCGATCACGCCTGTCTGCCGTCCCTGAGCAAAATATAAGGTGGTTTATACCTCAGGCTGCTCAAACCTGAGTAGATAGATCGTCGCCTGTCTCCCGCAAGGTGCCCTGCGAGTCTAACCTCATCCTCACAATTATCTCATTCTACCCCTTGACACGACCCGTAGGGTATGTGTCACCACCAACGTGGTCATCATCTCCCCAAATGTCGTGACGTGTCGTGATATGCAATGCATAAACTATAAAGTCACGTAACAATCATGGTGGTGCTTAAATCGTCCTAAAGTCCGAAATTTCTCTAGCTCTATTCTCTGATAGACTTGGTTCGGGAATGGGCCTAATTTAGCTAAAGTCCCACTAAGTCTAAATTATGAGTCAATGCATCTAATTAGTCAGGAAAAGAATTTGCCCGATTTGGATTCGATTACTACAATCTCCCGATTTGTGGAGAAAGGTTAATTCGCCCGATTGGAATTAAACTAGGATCGCCCGATTGACCTAAGAGTTCGGCGATTTAACTTTCGCTCGATTTTCTCTGTTCAATTTGAGTCGTCCGATTTTGGGATTCGATTGGAATCGCCCGTTCCTTAAATTGGGCTAGATTCGGTCGATTCCTCGGATTGGCTGGAGTCGCCTGATTCTTGGAAGGATAGTTCGGCGATTTTGATTTCACTCGACTTCGAGGAATCGCCTGATTTCACTTTCGAACAACACTTAGTACAATTTAAATCGCTCGATTTGATTTTGGATAGAATCGCCCGATTGGAGAAAGCTCGGCGATTTCACTTTCCGCTCGACACGTGTCATGGCAAGGAATCGCCCGACTTTGCTTCTACTTATTTCGCCAATTTGTTAAGTGTTAAATCACATTCGCTCAATTTCCGGTTTCGCCCGATTCTTTAGAATCAATTAATTTAACACCAAATTTTAACTAAGACCAGCCCGATTCCACATTTCGCCCGATCGAACTTCATCTACCCGAAGTGATTCATGCATCCAACATTATCCCTAAGCATTTAAACATGGGCATTCATAAAAAAACCCATATATTGGGCTCGAATCTTTACACGTACATCAAACAATTGTCGAACAAAAAATCACGTCGACCAAAGTCATAAACTTCGAGTTTGGATAGCCAACCACCCAATTTCGAAATCTTTAAACTTATTTATGTGTTGTAGGTGAAGAAATCCACCTACCTCACTTCCTAAGCTTGTTTTGGTGATTTGAGGTGATGAGCTTGCCGAAAGTCCCGTGCTCTTGCTCGTCTTCTTCGTCTCTTCTTCTTTAGTTCTCTTTTCTCATTTCCTTTCTTCTTTTCTTCTTGTCACGTTTTTCTTCTTATTTAGGGTCCCTCGGGATTGTTTTAATCCTAGGTATAATATAGGTTAAGGGAGCCCATGTCTCTATTGCCTTAAAATATGGAAAATATCTCTTTTGGGCCAAGTTTTGGGCTTCAAAGTACCTTGCGTCCATTTAAATCAATTGGGCCCTTATTACATTACTTAGCTAATGGAACTTGGACTTTAATATATAATTTGAGAAATGTTATTTATTGAATCTTTTATTGAATTGGACTCGAAGTATTTAAGTCGAATATTATTTGGGGCGATGTTCTCCGTCCGATTTTCGTCCGCTCGAACATTGGGTTCATTAGTTCCGAACTTCTACAGAATTAATTACATCCTAATCCCGCATAAAAATTATGGGTGTTACATGTTGAGAATCCCCGAGGGTCCCTCGACCCACTTTCCTAGAACGGCGGAATTTTAAAATTTTACGGGGTTTCCCGCCTATCCAAGATCGCTCGCTAAAAATACGAGAACGTATTGACATAAGAGATAAAGGATCAGATACCTTGTTGAAATCTCTTAACGATCGCTAGCTCCGAATCATTCGAATCCCCGAGGCGTAGTGCCCTCTCCTACGCCAAAAGCACACGAACGGGAAGCCTTCTTTGCGCAAGATCATCACGCCGGCACTTACTAACATCGCAGTTGTTCTTGCATGTGCAGCTAGGCCAAGAACGAACTGCTTGCTGCCCCCGAGAGAGAGAGAGAGAGTGTGAGAAAGAAAGTGGTGAGAGGAGAAAACTCTTAGTTTTTTTTCTCTTTGGCTTGTATTTCGAAAATTTAGCTTCCACTCACTTTAGGATCTCGAAATCATTCTTTATACCTCTTAGGATTAGCCAAACATAGGTTACGGTGGGTGGAGAAAAATCCTCAAACCTTGCCTTTGACCAAGTCTTCGTTTTACCAAGTAATGAATTCAAAATTTGAACTTTATATTTAATTAATTAAATATCCAATACCTTAATTAATAAAATATCATATTTAGTATATTTTAAATATATAATATCCAATATAATATATTTAATAATTTTCGAAATTATATCTAATAAAAATTCGAAACTTATATATATATATCCGATATACATTATTTAATTCCAAATTAAACAATATTATTTCTCTAAGAAAATAATAAAGATCTAAATCTAATTTAATCATATACTAAATATTCAATATCAAATACTTTATTTCAAAAATATATCGTGAGGTGAAAAGACCATTTTACCTCTCACTAGTCAAACTTAGTATTTTCGGCCAATCATGGTCTTGGCCAAGCCCCAAACCCTAATGTCACAATCTAGGACCTAGCCTTGTCTCTCTCTGATGACGACGTTGTATCGGTTGCCCTTTTTAAGCCCGACTCTCTTGGTTCGTCTCAACCAGCCCAGGAGGTATCTAGGAGTTCGGAATTCACCTAGCCAGCCCCGTGGTACCGAACAGATCCCAAGTTGAGTACGGATTTGATCTAATCATAATCCTGAACCGACTGTAGATTTTTGTCATACGTATAAACCCTTTACGTTTGTCCCTGTCGAGTGAAAGTCACGCATAGTCAAACTTACAGAACTCGACTCTATGTCGTTTGTGATGGTGAAAGTTTTGAAACTGCACTTCACCACTATCGTGAGTCAGTTATATGCTCTGGCCAGAGACTTGGATAACTTCCCGCACATTAAACTTTCCATAGGACGTTAACCTCTAATTTAATCGAGACCGTAAATCCCGCTCCGTGGCTCAACCGGCAATCACATCAAAAAGTCAAGACCGCTTTTTCCCCCCTGACCTATGCCTCCGGCAAGACGGGCCTAGCAAACTAGTGACAAGTCAAGACCTCAAGATCAACCCAAGTTAACCCTTTAGGTCTAAGGTTCAAGCATATTACTACAATCAATCGAGCGATCAAGGACAATCCAAGCTTGTGATCGTTCGATTACTAGTCAGTGTCCAATACAGATAATCCCCTGATTCATCTTGTATCATTGTCATGGGCTCCCACTTCCCAAGTGAATGATTGGCACAACCATATTGGACCCATCGACAAACAAGTCGTACGTGTCATTTCAGTCACCCTACTGGAGACTTAGACTTGTGGACTATTTTAATATTGAAGTATCTCAGCTTCATGGTGCCTCTCTGTCCCCACAGAATCAGTAACTGAACTGCCAATATTTGGCTTTATTAATTTGTCTTACCACCCAGACTGCAAGGTGAAACCTTTAGACTAATTAATAATTTGCCTTTTAATTTATTCATCCAATAATTAATTAATGATGAATAAAGTCATTCCATTAATAGAAGTAATCAAATACATAACCAAACACTACAAAACTAGAAATTTGCCCTCGTACTCCCAGTCCTCGTACGACATCTAGGGCATAGACCTCAACATTACATCCTCTCCCTTATAGAAAGTTCGTCCCTGAAATTTAGGTAACGGAGAATAACTCGGGGTAACGATTCTTCATATCATCCTCTCGCTCCCACGTGGCTTCTTCGACCGATTGGTTTCTCCACAACACTTTGACTAGCGAGATATCTTTATTCCGAAGTCGTTTCACTTCTCGCATCAAAATCTCCATAGGTTGCGCTTCGTAGCTCAGATTTGGTTTCAATCGCTGATGTATCCCTTCACTTCTAGCATGTGACTTGGGTCCGGAATGCATTTCCGTAGAGTTGATACATGGAATACGTTGTGAATTTCTTCTAAGGACGCCGACAGTTCAAGCTGACAACTTCACCGACTCGCTTCAGAATTCTGAAAGGGCCTATATACCACGGACTCAAGTTTCCTTTTCGTCTGAACCTCTTCACGCCCTTCATGGGGGATACCTTCAAAACACCCACTCGTCTTCCGTAAACTCTAGTGGCTTCCGTCTCTTATCAGCATAGCTCTTCTGACGGCTTTGGGCCGCTGTATTCTTTCGCGGATTTTCGCAACTGCTTTCGTCATTTCTCGAATCATTTTTTGTCCAAGCAATGTTCCTTCGCCAACTTCGCCCAGTGAACTGGTGATCGGCACCTACGCCCGTATAAGGCTTCATACGATGCCATCCCTATTGTTGCTTGGTAACCGTTGTTATATGAAATTCAATCTGCGGGAGGTACTTACTGCAACTTCCTTTGAAGTCTAGCACTACGCCCTCAGCATATCCTCGATCTTTTGGATAATCCTTTCTGATTGTCCGTTCGTCTGGGGGTGGTAGGCTGAGCTGAAAGACAATTTTGTCCCCAAAGCCTTTTGTAAGTCATCCAGAAGTTCGACAGGAACCCCGAATCCCAATCTGAGACAATAGACATCGAGATCCCATGGAGCCTAACTATTTCTTAAATATAGAGTTCTGCATACTTATCCATGGAGTACGTCTGATGGATTGGCAGGAAATGGCGGACTTGGTTACTCTGTTAACAATCACCCAGATTGCGTCGTTGCCCTTCACCATCCTCGGCATCCCGACGACAAAGTCCATGGTTATGTGGTCCAATTTCCATTCGGGGGTCGTTAATGGCTATAGCATCCCTGATGGCCTTTGATGTTCCGCCTTTATTTGCTGACAAGTCAGACAACGGCTCACGAAGGTAGCAACGTCTTTTTTCATCCCCGGTCACCAGAAATTGTTTCGTAAGTCTCGATACATCTTCGTTGCACCAGGGTGCACTGAGTAAGGGGTAGCATATGCCTCCGTCATTATGCCTCGATGGAGTTCCTCATCACTAGGTACATACAGGCGGCCTCTGTGCGTTAAAACTCCCGTCTTCTTGAATTTTGAAATCTGACAGGGTATCTTCGTTTTGTTCTCCTTGAGTCTTCGAATGTAACTCATCTTTCTTCCGACCTTCAATGATTAGATCTAGCAGGGGCATGAGGGTTAACTTTGCCATTCTAGCTTCGATCTCCTCGAAGTTGAGTACTTCCACTCCTAGCTGGATCAATTCTACATTCACGGCCTACGACTCAATGTGTCTGCGACTGCATTGGCTTTGCCCGGGTGATAGCTGATCACGCAGTCGTAGTCCTTCACGAGTTCGAGCCATTGACGCTGCCACATATTTAATTCCTTCTGTGTGAAGAAATATTTTAGACTCTTGTGATCGGTGTATATCTCGCACCTTTCTCCAAAAGGTAGTGCCGCCATAGTTTTAGAGCGAACACCACATCGGCGAGTTCCAGATCATGTGTGGGATAGTTCTTCTTGTACTCCTTCAGTTGCTTGGAAGCATACGCAATGACTTTCCCGTTCTGCATGGGCACACATCCCAAGCCATTCTTCGAGGCATCACTATGGACCGAAAAACCTCTGGTTCCCGATGGTATTGTTAAAACCAGAGGCGGTGGTCAGTCTCTTCTTCAGTTCTTGAAGCTTTGTTCACACGACTCAGTCAAATGAACGATACGTTCTTCCTCGTCAGGCTGGTGAGTGTTGAGGCAATACTGGAAAAATCTTTGATGAATTTCCGATAATAGCCAGCAAGCCCGAGAAAGCTCCGTACTCCAGTGGGAGCAGTTGGTCGTGACCAATTCTCTATCGCCTTAATCTTGCTGGGATCCACCAAAATTTTGTCCCCAGATACGATGTGACCCAGGAATGCCACTTGTTCCAGCCAAAATTCACATTTCTTGAATTTGGCGTACAACTGTTTCTCCCGTAAAATCCCTAGGACTCTCAAATGCTCTTCGTGTTCCTCCTTCGTCTTAGAGTAAATGAGAATATCGTCAATAAAGACGATGACAAACCGGTCCAGGAGTCACTCGAAAACTCTATTAATCAAATCCATAAAGGCGGTCGGTGCATTCATCAGCCCAAAAGGCATGACCAGGAATTCGTAATGACCGTTGGTGCTGAATGCCGTCTTCGAGACGTCCGTTTCACGAATTTTTAGCTGGTGGTAGCCAAACGCAGGTCGATCTTCGAAAATACCGTGGCCCCTTACAGCTGATCGAATAGGTCATCAGTTCTTGGTAGCGGATATTTATTCTTAATCGTGATCTTATTTAATTCACGATAGTCTATACCCAATCTCATCGACCCGTCCTTCTTTCTTACAAACAACACAGGCGCTCCCCAAGGTGAGAAACTCGGTTGGATGAATCCCTTCTGCAGTAGTTCTTCCAACTGTTCCTTTAGCTCTCGTAATTCGTTTGGCACTAATCGGTATGGTGATTTTGATATTGGGGCTGACCCAAGCACTTGATCAATCGCGAACTCGATTTCTCGATCGGATGGTAAACCCGGGAGGTCATCGGGAAACACATCGGGATATCCGCTGACAACTGGAACCTCCTCAAGTTTTGGTAAAGGGGATTCCTCATCCTTTATTAGAAACACAAGGAAAGACTTGCAACCGAATGAGTCGCTGAGCCTTAAGAGCGGAAATTCGGGCAACTTTATCTCTGCTTTCCCGAGAACACAAATTCTCCTCTGTCGGGCAGTTGGAATTTCACTACATTCCTAGAGCAATCGATCATGGCTCTGTATTTCGAGAGCCAATCCATCCCAAATCTGACGTTATAGTCGTTCATTGGGATTACTATATGGCTGACGTCTAGATCTCTACCCTCAATGTTGACGGGTGCACTCTTCTACTATTTGGTTTGTGCTAGTTGGGTCCCCGTGGGGTAAGGTCACTACATAATCACACTCAGAATGGGTAGGATAGATTCCTGCCCTTGCCGCGAAATCAGCCGACACAAACGAGTGTGTGGCTCCTGAGTCAATCAGGATAGATGTAGGCACGCGAAAGATGTTCAACGTACCAGTCACCACCGCCGGGTTTGCTTCCACTTCCTCGCTCGTCAGGTGAACACCCAAGCTGGCACTGGTGGAGGTCGGATGAGGGGTTGGCTCTGAACTTGGGGCACCACCTCATTGAAGTTACTGGCATAGTGCCCCATCTTATCACATCGGAAACACCGTGGCGTTACATTTTGTCTTGTTCCAAAACACACTCCGTGGTGAAGCGGCCACACTGCTGACATTGTGGTGCGGGGTTCGAGGGTTGGTTTGAAATGTTTCCTGGCCCCTGGTTCGGCCTCGGCCGCCAATTTTGCTGGCCCTATTGATTTCCTCGTTGTTCGGGCCCTTGCCAAAGAACTGGCATTTTGGCTTCCTCCTTCCAGCTGTCTCTCACTCCTTCTCTTTGCCTCCTGCGCTTTCGTAATTTCTGGTCTTTGCTTGCTCTGCCAGAATTGCTCTCTCGGCAACACGAGCGTAAGTTTTCCTTCCACGTCGTACATACTCACGTTTCGATAGATCTCAGGCTTAAAGCCTTCCAGGAAGCGCTCAATCTTCAGTTCATCGGTAGCCACCATGTGTGGCGCAAACCATGATAGCTGCTCGAACTTGCGGATATAGTCCGCTACCGACACCCCTCCTAGCTTGAGGTTGATAAATTCATTCATCTTCTGGACTCTGTGTGGAGCTGTGAAGTACTTCCCTCGAAATAGTGTCTTGAACCTTTCACAGGTCATGGTAGCGGGATTTTCAAGCACCTGGATGGTGTCCCACCAGTAGCCCGTATTCCGGCGTAGCATAAACGTGGCACAAATAACTTTCTCGACATCTGGTAGGTGGCTGACCCGGAACATACTTTCTATTGTTTTCTAAAGCCAATCCTCCCCCATGGTAGGATCAACGGCTTCTTCTTCGAAAGTCGGGGGATTTAACCTCCGAAATCGCTCCCCAGCAGCTTCAACCCTTTCGATTCCCGGGGATGCATGTCGTTCAGACGAACTCTGACGATGGATGAGCTCGTTGATTTGATCCGACCGTCGTTGAATTAGTTCTGTCAGTTGGGAAATGGTGGAATGATCGTCATTCCGTGGGGACACGGACCCCGATCTACGACTAGATTCGCCTAACTCTCTACGCATTCTTGGCATTTTCAACTATAAAACACAACCGAGCGAGTATCAATCATTACACACTTCCATCAAATGTTAGAACTTACAGGCAGGGCTGGTGCCCCCGGCTTTTGAGCGACGGTACATGACAGTCTTCAGAATCAAGAGCCGAGCTCTGATACCACCTGTAACGACCCTAATTTCCTAATGTTATTTTTTTGGCGGATTTCCGCAGCGAAAGCCACGTAGAGCTCATTAATAAAAACTTTTTAATATAAGAGTATATATATACATATCATGAAAATATTGTTTTTACATGGGCCGAAGCCCCAAAAGTCAAAAAATCTAAAGCCGCTCCACAGGTCGCATCCATGTATCGCTCTCGCCCTCAAAAGCCCGTGGAGTCACTGCCACTAGCCGCTAACCTAGTCATGACGTTCGCCGACGTCGGACTCATCATTACCTACAACACATAAAGGCCTGAGCGATACGCTCAGTAGGTGAATTCATGCAGACGCAGCATGCGCTCACCCCAATCCGACACCTCACCACACGATATAATGCAATGCACGCTCGTTTTCCGCACCCTACTCTATCTCAATATCCGGGTGATCGCGTGTGTGTATGTTTAAATTAAAAGATCGTGCGAGTACGTCAAGTAATAATTAAAACGAATATATTATAACTAAATCACGCGCGATAGGCAATGTACCTATCGTTTGTAATATAGCTATAGCGAATATCCGAGTATCGAACACGAGGAATAAATTGAGTACTAGTATTAACCTATCGACTCGATATTTAACCTAAATAAAATAACTGGATTTGTTTATATTACGAACTAACTTAACAGAGCAACTTAAAGGATCGAAAGACTAAGGAACACACTAGAAGTAATAAGAGTGACTTAAGATGACAAATATGTGTCGGGATTCGAATCCCGCTGAGTTTTGTTGGCTAAGGCTTACGGAATATCGCTCCTACGTGATTATCGACTAAATCGCAGTAATTTCCTACCCACTCACGGATTTGCTGTCGCCCTAAACGTTCGTGGGGATCTAAATTCAGTGATTACTAGACGGCGAGGATCGAGTATTTGCTGTCGCCCTATACTCGAATCCTAACGTCTACGAACGGCCTAATCGTTATTTAGCTGTCGCCCTAAACGATATACCACACATACATATCAACACATAGACATATTGATACGAAGAACAACATCATAGAACGATAATAGTCGAATACACGTGTTCACGATTATCCTACGCCTTAACTACAACATAACCCAACGTTCATCTATTCCCAAACACACAAAGGGTTAGCTACTCATATTAAGCATAACAACAACGAGATTCAAAGGAAACGAAGATAAAGAACTCATAAAACCTCCCTAAGAAGTAGTATGGCGTTTCTGAGTGGAGCTCTCGTTCCTCTCGATCGACTGGGCGTGGCTACGTTGTTGGATCGTCCCTTCAGCTTCTCCGAATCACAAGGTTGCTTCTAGTGTTCTTCTCCTTCCTTTTCTCTCAATTTTCGTCTCTATCAAGTTGTCCTTCAGTTCTAAGGAAAGCTCCCCTTTTATGCTTCGAAAATGGGCTAAAACCCTGAAATTAGGCATGTTCACGGCCTCTTAACGGGCCTTCACGGCCGTGAAGGCGGCTAAAAACTCTATTTCTTGACTTCCTGGCACGAGACACGGCCTCGTGCACCGATCTTCACGGCCGTGACGGCGGCTTAAACCCTAAATATTGACTCTCTGGAGAGGGTCACGGCCTCTTGCATATAGGTTCACGGTCGTGACAGTGAATAGCATAGCGGTTGCTTAGTCTCTCTGCCGCGAGTCACGGCCTTTGACATGAGTATTCACGGCCGTGACACGTTCCTTAAAACTCTCTGTCCACGTTCACGGCTTCTTACATGAGCGTTCACGGCCGCGACACTGGATCTTGAGCTCACTGCCCACGTTCACGGCCTTGTGCAAGGTGATTCACGGCCGTGACTTTGGAACTTTTTCTCCTTAAGCTTACTGCCCTCGTTCACGGCCTCTTGCAAGATTGTTCACGGCGGCCGTGACTTATTACTGGCAGCTTCAAACTTTGCCGTTTTCCCGTCGTTTTCGCCTCGTTTTCGTTCCTCTTTTCTCGATAATCATTCGAAGGTCCTACAATATTTAATGAGTGTAAATAGAGCCAATAAATGCATGGAATGATCAAAAGTTTCCTATTATAACCCAAATAAACATAACAATAAACGTATTAAAATACGTTTATCAAACCTCCCCACACTTAAGCTTTTGCTTGTCCTCAAGCAAATTAAAAACAAGAAAAGGTTATCAAGATAACGGCACGACCATCATCACAATTCACCAAAGCAGATGGAAAACACAAATGGAATCAAGCAAGCAATTATGGACACTGCAAAAAAATAATCAGCACTACTATCGACACGAATTTCCTTAGCACTACTAATCGAGATCCACACCTCGCAGGGATTCACTCAAATCACTCATCAGTGTATAGGCTAAAAAATCGGTGAATCACTCAATTCATGCAATAATCTAGTCTAACCATATGCTTGCAAGTCAATCGCACGTCTACTACTTAAAGCAGTTAGCATGAATCAGAAGGTCTTTTTCGGGTTAAATGGGTTCAGATAGTATTGAAGTGGTAATGGAATCACATATGAGTAGCAGTCGTGTCGATCTTCATGTCATTGTCTAAAGCACGCCAACATTAGCCTTTCTGATTACGCCGTCTTCATATTCTTATTTTTTGCTGCGTTCCACTATGCCTTTCTTCTTCCAAGTCTATAAATGAGGGGATGATGTGGAAAACACGAGACCGGAAGATTATCAAAGGAAAGGTTCTTTTTCTTTTTCTTTTTCGCAACAGCTTATTCTCCTCATGCTTCACTTCTCCAATTTTTTTTCTTCTTCTTCTTTTTTTTTCTTTTTTTTTCTTCAACAAACTGTTCACTTCCGGCGGGCGTCATCTCTCTGCGCTTTTCGACTTTGACATTTGACTTTCACTTCCACTTAACTCGGGTTCAAATGATCTCTGGAGGCTTATTTAGGTCAGAGGGTTATGATATACGAGATGCAAGGAATAAATAGGCTTAGGCACAAAGTGGCTAACTACGGTGATCAGTCGTGGTCGGGAACTTTGGCCGTTGACTTATTTCTTAATGCCTTCGTCATATTCATACAAAACAACTATAAGCAATTTCAATGCGTATCAAACAGCAAGTTCTAGAGAGACGTAAATATGCACTACTCACAAAACCAAGAAAAAATGAGCAAAGGCTCGTCAGCTCAAACTCTCACAACGAACATGGGTTATGTGTGTGAATCTCTCAAAGTAACACTATATCTATTCATGCTGAAAAGATTAAATCACTGATGCATGTCTTTATCGCTCACTAGACTCCCTACTATGCAATCCACATTGAGATGAACGCAAACAATCATGCCAAACTTTTATAGATTTAAAAGCCCAAAACACGTCATAAAAAATTTTCACGTAACTTTTCAACAAAATTTCTTAACAAAATTCCCCCTCCCCACACTTAAGATTCATGTTGTCCTCAACGTGTAAAAGAAATAACAGGTAGGTAAAAGAAGTTGAAAAGAACGTGACTCCCCTGAAAAATTGGCATGGCCCTACCTCTATCATTTGATGTAGTTTGAACATGGTTGCTTCACTGATTGTGAATATTTTGGGTCGTAGTCTGAATTGTGTCACGTTTCCTGTAAGCACTTAATAAGAAAATTAAACGTATGATGGAAATAAAAAGTAATAGCAAAACGAGTCATAATCATCAAAAGTGTCGTGATGACTAACCAAACACACAAAGTGTTTTACAAAAGAAAAATCCAACTGAAGTCGGAACTAAGGTGGTGGTGGTGAGGGCTGCCGAGGGCGAAGGAACGCCAGTGACTCCTGTGATCGCCTGACCGCGTCGTTCATGGCTTTAAGGGCCTGCTCATATTGCTGTTGCTCCTCGCGGTAGCGTCGGTGGGCTTCCTCGTTTCGACGCTCATACTCTTCCTGGCGCCGTCGTGTCTCCTCATCGCGTCGAATGGCCTCCTCGTTGTAGCGTAGCATGTCCTCGCGCAGTGTATGAAGGTCGGCGGCTGAGGCAAAACGAGCAACCCCTGATGATTCGCCCTCGTGATAACCAGAGGAATGGGAAGTGCCGGCAGTGTCGGGGTGAACTGGGAATGGCCCCACGCCCTCAATTTGTAGTGGCTCTGGGTATGTGTCGCCCAGGTCTGTCTGCCCATGATAGACCTCGTGCCAGACGTAAACCTTGTTCGAGCGAGACCAGGTGGAGCCTTGATCAACATTTTCATCTTCACCATCATATCCTCGTTGACCGGATTACGCCCGCCCACAATCTCCATCTCCGGTGGATTTTCTGGCCTAGGTTAGGTAAGGCCTTTGATGATCCTAGTAACAAATGGCGCTACTGCGATCTTCCCGTGGCTACGAACGTCGGCCTGTGCCGCGAAGGCGTGCTTCAGGGCCATTCCTAGGTGTACGTGTTCCCCGCGCTGCATCTTGAGTAAATAGAAGAGGTCGCGAAGGCCTATCGCGCCGTGTGAATCGCCCCTAGGTGTGAGCGAAGTCGTTAGGAGCCGGTGGATATATCGCAGGCCGGGGCTCCTGAGCGACGAGGCCTTCGACGTTTTGACGCTGAAGGGGGCTCACCGGATCTCGTAATCTCTGCCCAACTGGCCTGTCGGACGTCCGGGTTTTCCAGATAATTCTTGTAGTATAAGTCTTGTAGTCCTTGGTGCCCGTAAGGTAGCTCCGGTGTTCCAATTGCACGGCAGAAGTCATTAATAGTAACCACCTCCTCCGTGTTAATGCCCGGAATGTGATCTTGTTCCGGCCAAATTCTTCGTGGGCGAAGGTGGACAGGAACTCCAGTGTCAGCTCCTTATATACCGGCTCGTCGATGTCGAAGAAATCTAGCCACCCACTCAGTGACAGGTAGCCGGCCACCTGCTGGTCAGTGTTGTACTTTTCCAGCGTGTCGTGGTCAATTTGGTCGGTCGGGATGAACTCCGTGTTCTTTAGCCTGTTGTAACGGGCCTGGTGCGTCTCGTCGTCAAACTTCAAACTACCCCATAGACTCTAGCAGTGACGGTGTGCGGCTCGTGCTTGGCCTCGACGTTGACGACTCGTTGATGCAGATGAGCGGCTTTGACCCATAGTACCTAGAAGTCCAAATGTTAGTTGGCGAGAAAAAGATAATCAACACAGCTCGACTCGACCAACGTAGCGACAAAATTGACAATTCTAAAGCAAGAACATATGAACATTCAAAGCGGCATTTTTTCGAACACATAACAGACCAACTAAAATACTCATTCAAACCGCAATATCGATTAACCAAGCACAATCTGCAACTTCAAACGATGAATCAACGCTAAGTAAACCATTAAACGCAATCAATTCCGTTCCAAATTCCAAAATTCCCCAATTTGTAAAATAGGGTTTATCATTCCCAAATGAAAATTATTGGACGGAATCAAGAAATTACTCGAACCCAAGGCATTCATAGCATATATTTAACCATAAAGAGCAATGCAAACACCATATTTGACCCAAATTGTAAAAGCCCCAAATTTCGAAAATTAGGTTCATAGTGCCAATCATGGAAATTAACGGACGAAATCAAAAAATTGATCTAACCCATCATGTTTAAAGCAATAATCGATCCATGAAAGAGCAATGTAAACGTTCAATTCGAACTCAAATCCGAAAAAATATGCGAAAATCGTCTATATAAGCTTTGGGAGAAAAGAACCTACCTCGTTGATTTAATCACTGCGAAAAAGAGGGAAGATGTTGTTTTGGCGTCGCTAAAAATGCAAGTGGCAGAGTGGTGGCCGAGTTATGTTTTTCGGGATGGATTTGGCGAGAAATTCGCGAGCTTTGGAGGTTTTTCAGTGTGAAATAGACGAAAGGAAAAAAAATTGATGAAATAAAGGTGAGACCGATACGTTCACGGCCGTGAATACCAATTCACAGGCCGTGAACAAGAGCAGTGAGTTGCGTTCAACAAGTCACGGCCGTGACAACAGGAGTAGATGGCCGTGAATACGGGCAGTGAGTTAAGGCCGCTCACGTCACGGCCGTGACTCCTGAGACATTGGCCGTGACGATTTATATATATTTAATTTTTTTATTATTTTTTTTTATTATTTTTTTATTATTTTTTGTTTCCCGCATGTGTCACGGCCGTGAGATATATGCCTCTGGCCGTGGCGTGAGGCAGTGTGCCCTATGTATTGTGGCCCTAACATTCACGGCCGTGAGTGCTTGAGCAAAGGCCGTGAGGATGGGCAGTGCGTGTTGGCGCGCCAAGTCGCGGCCGGGACTTGTGAGTCATTGGCCGTGACTTGCTTTTTTTTTTATTTTTTTTTTTATTTTTTTTTACTTATTAGTTATTTAATATATATTTTAACTATGATTGACACGCAATCGACGATTTTTTCGAGAACGATTGGCACGAGGAGAAATCTGATAATCGACAAGGGAATATCACTTTCTCACGCGGCGTCAGATCATTCAAGTCAAAAATTCGTCTGTATCATTTATGGATTTGCTGATATGACAATGATATTTTTGTGCCGTTCATGCCTATAAGTAGACAGTGGTAGAACAACACAATAGCATCATATACCATACACCCAAGTCTTTAACAATCTTATTTTTGAAAGAGTTATCTAGCCACTATGAATTGGGGACACAGCAAGGTCATGAGGATGAGAGTGAGGAATATGCAAGGATTCGTCGTAATTTAGATATGGTATCACTCTACCTTGCTCTTTTTTTGGGCTTGTTTGGAGTTTTACTTGCTTTCGTGTGTTGGGTTATCACAAGGTGCACTTGTGTGTAACCCGCCCTTATGAAGCAAAATAAACTATTGTTCTATCTTTTGTGTTATTCGCTGTTTTAATTTGCTTTTGTGTTGGTCTTTCACACGTTGTAATGGTATTGTAACCATCGTGTATGAAGTAAACTATCGGTCCTATCTCGTCTCTAGACTCTGCGTTGTACCCATCATCAATGTTTGTAATAAACTTATTATTAATTCAAATATTACTGTTATTATTATTATTGTTGTTGTTTTATTTAATTTAATTTATATAAGTTTTAGATTATTAATTATATTATTATATATATTTTATTTTTTTATTATTATTATTTTTTTATTTATAATGCTTAAAACATAAATAAAAAAATACCTGGGTTGCCTCCCAAGAAGCGCTTCTTTAACGTCGTGAGCCGGACGTACCCTTTTTCGTTCTACGATAGCTTGAAATCGAGGTACATGACCTCCTTTGTTCCTGTGTCTGCTCCTCCTCCGTAGTAATGCTTCAGTCGATGGCCATTAACCTTGAAATTTCCCTGCTCAACATTTGGAATTTCGACAGTACCATAGGGAAAAACACGAGTAACTGTAAAAGGTCCTGACCAACGTGATCTAAGCTTGCCAGGAAAAAGTCTAAGTCGAGAATTAAAGAGGAGGACTTGGTCCCCTTCTTGAAATTCTCGTCTGTTCCTAATTTTGCTATCATGGTAGGCTTTTGAACGCTCCTTATACATTCTAGCGTTATCATAAGCTGATAAACGCCACTCGTCAAGCTCATTAATTTGGAGCTGCCGCTTTCCGCGGCTTTCCCCAAATCCATGTCCAATGACTTGATTGCCCAATAGGCTTATGTTCGATTTCTACGGGAGGTGGCATGCCTTCCGTAGACCAATCTATACGGTGTAGTGCCTATTGGCGTCTTATACGCAGTCCTATAAGCCCAAAGTGCGTCATTAAGCTTATTCGCCCATTCCCGTCGATTCCCATTTATAGTTTTCTCTAGAATGCGCTTCAACTCACGGTTCACTACTTCTACTTGACCACTAGCTTGGGGGTGGTATGGGGTGGATAGGCTGTGTCTAACACCATAACGTTCTAACGTGCGTGCAAACTGGGTGTTACAGAAATGTGTACCCCTATCACTAATAATGCACCTAGGCGCCCCAAATCGTGAAAACAATGCTCGAAGAAATCTAACGACTACCCTAGCGTCGTTCGTGGGTAAGGCTTGCGCCTCGGCCCATTAGACACATAATCGACCGCAACTAGGATGTACTTATTATTGTACGAGCTAGGGAATGGTCCCATAAAATCTATACCCCAAACGTCGAAAATTTCACAAACTAGGATGAAGTTCTGGGGCATTTCGTTGCGTTTCGAGAGATTACCTGCGCGCTGACACTGATCACAAGTGTCAACGTACCTTTGGCGTCCTTGAATATCGTGGGCCAGTAGATCCGCTTTCCAACACCTTCTGAGCGGTTCTGTTGGCTGCGTAGTGCCCTCCGGTCGGTCCATTGTGGCAGTGCCTCAGGATCTGTGTCGTTTCTGGAACGGCAACGCATCGTCGTATTACCTGGTCTGCACATCGCCTGAAAAGATATGGGTCTTCCCAAAAGTAGTATCTCAAATCAGAAAAGAATTTCTTCTTCTGCTGACTGTTATACTCCTTTGGTAGGACCCTCGCAACAAGATAGTTAGCGTAATCTGCAAACCAGGGAGTGACGTCACTTACCACCTGTATCGAGTAAAGATGCTCGTCTGGGAACCTATCTTGTATCGGCCTTCCGTCCTTGTGGTATATTTCGGACTCCTCCAGTCGAGAGAGGTGATCCGCCGCTAGGTTCTCCGCACCCTTCTTATCCCGAATCTCAATATCGAACTCTTGCAGTAGTAGGATCCATCTGATCATCCGTGGTTTGGCATCGGGCTTTGCTTATAAGTACTTAAGAGCAGAATGATCAGTAAAAACGATAACTTTGGATAGGATAAGATATGACCTGAACTTGTCGAAAGCAAACACGACAGCCAACAGCTCCTTTTCGGTGGTCGTATAATTGGCTTGGGCTGCGTCTAACGTCTTACTCGCTTAGTAGATCGGCCTAAATGGTTGTCCTTACGCTGCCCTAACACGGCTCCAACTGCATAGTCACTAGCATTGCACATTAGTTCAAAGGGCAGCCCCAGTCAGGGGCGACCATAATAGGTCCTGCGATAAGTCGCTCCTTAAGCAAATTGAAAGCATGCAAGCACTCGTCATTAAAATCAAACGGGATCTTTTTCTAGCAACCTAGACATGGGTCTTGCGATCTTAGAAAATCTTTAATAAACCTACGATAAAAACCCCGCATGTCCTAGAAAGCTCCTAATGGACTTCACGTTCGAGGGAACGGGCATTTTCTATCGTCTCTAACTTAGCTCGGTCCACTTCGATTCCCTTAGAGGAGATCTTATGATCGAGAACTATACCCTCTCGAACCATGAAGTGGCACTTTTCCCAATTAAGTGCCAAGTTTGTTTCCTCGCATCGTGCGAGTACGAGTTTCTGATTTGACAAACACGCATCAAACGAGGAACCGAACACAGAAAAGTCGTCCATAAATACCTCCATTACCTCACCTACCAGTTCGTCGAATATGGCCATCATGCATCGCTGGAAGGTGGCTGGGGCATTGCATAAGCCAAATGGCATCCTTCGGTACGCGAACGTTCCGAACGGACAAGTGAACGTGGTCTTTTCCTGGTCCTCTGGTGCTATAGGAATCTGCAAATAACCTGACAAGCCATCAAGAAAACAGTAAAATGCATGCCCAGATAACTTTTCAAGCATTGATCAATAAAGGGTAAAGGAAAATGATCTTTTCTTGTGGTGTCATTCAACTTCCTGTAGTCAATGCATACACGCCATCCAGTTACAGTCCAGTCGGATCAACTCGTTCTTTCATTGGGGACGACTGTCATGCCTCCCTTATTCGGAACTACTTGGACCGGGCTGACCCATGCGCTGTCTGAAATGGGATAGATCATCCCTGCGTCTAGCAGTTTGATCACTTCCTTCTTTACCACGTCCTTCATATTGGGGTTGAGCCGCCTTTGGCGTTGAGCGACCGGCTTGAAATCGTCCTCCATGAGGATCTTATGCGTACAGTAGCTCGGACTGATACCCCTTATGTCAGATATTTTCCACGCCAAGGCCTTCTTGTGTGCTTTCAACACATCCAAGAGCTGGCCCTTCTGTCCGTTGTCTAGGTTCGACGAGATGATGACTGGTAGCCCTCCATTGCTGCTAAGGAACGCGTACTCGAGGTGGTCGGCAGCAGCGGCTTCAACTCTAGGACCGGTGGCTCCTCGACCGAGCTCTTTTCTTTGTCCTCTTCGCTGCTCTCGTCGATGGCTATGATAGGCTCGTCGACCTCCTCCCCACACTCGTCGATTGCCATAAGTGCATGCATGTCCTGCTCGCTGACCTGTGACAGACCTTGCACGGAAAAGAAAAATCGTGCTCAAACACGTCTAAAAATAGCATTTATCGTCTTGCTCATTACTCTTTTTCATCGAATCTGCCATACTAAATGTAACCTTTTCTCCATCTACTGTCAACGTCAATGTACCATTCCTAACGTCTATCATGGTTTCTCCTGTGGCTAAGAACGGTCTGCCTAATATCAACGGGACATTATCATCCTCCTCCATGTCTAAAATAACGAAATCAGCAGGAATTACGAACTTATCCACCTTAACTAAAACGTCCTCGATAACACCTCGAGGATACTTCAACGATCTATCGGCTAACTGCAAGCTCATCCTAGTGGGTCGTGGCTCACCTAATCCTAAGCGCTTAAACATTGAATATGGCATTAAATTAATGCTAGCACCTAGGTCAGCTAACGCACGCTCAACAACTAAGTCTCCTATAAGACAGGGAATAGTAAAACTCCCTGGGTCCTTAAGCTTCTTAGGGATCTTGCTTTGGAGTATCGCCGAGCACTCTCCTCGCAGGCATACGGTGGAGACATGTTCGAGCTTCCTTCTGTTCGTCAGTAGGTCCTTCAAGAACTTGGCGAAGCTAGGCATCTGCGTAATCGCTTCAACAAAATTGTGCCTTGTGCGTCTTTATCCTTCTTTAGTCGGGCTGGGTAAGGAATTTTTGGCTGGTATGGCTTCACCGGTGGCCGCTCGATCTCCTTCGCCTTTTCTTTCTCAGGCTCGACCTTCTCCTTCTCAGCTTCGGCGTTTTCCTTTTCAGCTTCAGCTTTCTCAACATTGTCGCCTTTGCCCATCTCCATTTCTGGCTCGTCGTGGACCTCGACCTCAGCTTTATCATTTGATTTCTTCTTGGGAGGTACCTCTTGCAACTCTCTTCCGTTTCTCAGGGTGACCGCCTTGCAATACTCCTTGGGATTTGGTTCTGTATAACTTGGGAGTGATCCCTGAGTTCGCTCAGCCAACTGCTTTCGCCATTTGGCCCACTTGCTGCTCCATTTCTTGATAGAAGTGTCGATATTCTGGGCACGTACTTCTATATACTCCTCCATCTTATTCATCCGACTCTCGTGGGCTTGTGTGGTGTTGCTGAAATTGGTGATGAGCGTCTTCATCATATCCTTCATTTCCCTAATGTCGTCGGACCCCGACCCTGCAGATATTCTGATACGGACGTGATGTTCCTCCTTGGAAACCAGAAGATCTAGGTTGGAATCCCGGTGGTCCTTGGGCGTTGTGGTTTTGGTTCCCATATGATAGATTTGGATGCGCGCGAGGTTGAAAACTTCGCTGGCCTTGGTAATTCTCCATATAGTCCACGTGTTCCAGTGATTGTCCGACTTGGCACTCCGAGGTCTCATGAGCTGCACCACAAATCTCGCATTGTGGTGTATATGGCTTCTGAGGTGATGTGCTTGTCATCACGGCATGTATTGGCTGTGTTTGCCCGGCCTTTGGGAGTAGTGTGTTGATCACTGACTGGAGCTGGGAATTGGTAGTTGCAATCTGCTGTTGCAACGCCTCAATCTTGGCATGTGTAGCAGTCTCCTCGCTCACCCCAAACACTCCTGGAGTCTTAATCCTCGTATTGCCTCTCATGAAACTGTTCCTCGAGTAGTCTTCGATTAGGTTCCAAGCGTCTGTAGGCATTTAGCTTTACGAGCCCTCCTCCCGCGGTTCCGTCTAACATATGAACTGTTTGATCATTGAGGCCCTCATGAATCGTTGATCATAGCGGCCTTCGACATCCCGTGTTGTGGACATTTCTTCACAGCGATTTGTACCTCTCCCACACTTCGTAAAGATTCTCTGAATCCTTCTGGTGAAAAAGGGAAATCTCCGTCTTCACCGTAATACCTTTGACAGTGGAAGTAATGGCCGATGAATGCTGCTCGTAGTTCTTCCCACGTAGTGATCGATCTGGGCGGTAACATCTCCAACCAATCCTTCGCCCTGTACTTGAGTGAGAATGGAAACAACATTAGTTTAATCGCATCACTCGGGACCCCATTAATCTTAATGGTGTCTGTTACTGTCGTAAGAAAAAGCCTTCAGGTGGGAGTACGGATCATCATCAGGATTTCCTTCAAACTGGGCCGTCTGAAAGATCATCTGAGCCAGGCGTGCTTCAGCTCGAAATTGTTGTTCTCGATCGGTGAATTACGATTGCCGATTCAGTTCCGCCGGGGAGGCACTCTTGAGTAGTCTTGTAGAGATTGTTCCTCTTCTTGGTCCTGGTGGACCGGTACTCTGCGTTCAGCCATCTCGACTTCTGTCTCTCGACCGTCTACAGATGCTCTGTTCGAGAATTCTCTGCCGACTCCTGAGAGTTGTCCTCTGAGTAGCTTACTAACGCTTCTTGATAGTTACTAGCCGTGCCTTCTGAATTGTATCTGAGTTGCCTTCGCAATTTCCGCTCGAAATCTGGATCTCCTTCAACATTGGACCTGATGGGTGGCTTCGGGTCATCCACCGTCAAACAGTACCTTCAATGAGTGAAAACGAAATTTAGCGAAGAACTAGACAAATACGTTGAAAAGGTAACGAGATAGAAACAAAAACGCAATTATCCAAAAACTGGGAAAATAGCTAAATTACCGAACTAGGGTGTTCCTAATATCAATCTATTCCCCGGCAACGGCGCCAAAACTATGTGTGTGTGTATGTTTAAATTAAAAGATCGTGCGAGTACGTCAAGTAATAATTAAAACGAATATATTATAACTAGAATCACGCGCGATAGGCAGTGTACCTATCGTTTTGTAATATAGCTATAGCGAATATCCGAGTATCGAACACGAGGAATAAATTGAGTACTAGTATTAACCTATCGACTCGATATTTAACCTAAATAAAATAACTGATTTTTTTTATATTACGAACTAACTTAACAGAGCAACTTAAAGGATCGAAAGACTAAGAACAACAACTAGAAGTAATAAGAGTGACTTAAGATGACAAATTATGTGTCCGGGATTCGAATCCCGCTGAGTTTTGTTGGCTAAGGCTTATGGAATATCGCTCCTACGTGATTATCGACTAAATCGCAGTAATTTCCTACCCACTCACGGATTTGCTGTCGCCCTAAACGTCGTGGGGATCTAAATTCAGCGATTACTAGACGCGAGGAACGAGTATTTGCTGTCGCCCTATACTCGAATCCTAACGTCTACGAACGGCCTAATCGTTATTTAGCTGTCGCCCTAAACGATATACCACACATGCATATCAGACATAGACAATTTTATACGAAGAAACAACATCATAGAACGATAAATAGTCGAATACACATGTTCACGATTATCCTACGCCTTAACTACAACATAACCAAACGTTCATCTATTCCCAAACACACAAGAGGGTTAAGCTACTCATATTAAGCATAACAACAACGAGATTCAAAGGAAACGAAGATAAAGAACTCATAAAACCTCCCTAAGAAAGTAGTATGGCGTTTCTGAGGTGGAGCTCTCGTTCCTCGATCGACTAGGCGTGGCTACGTTGTTGGATCGTCCCTTCAGCTTCTCCGAATCACAAAGTTGCTTCTAGTGTTCTTTCCCTCTTCCTTTTCTCTCAATTTTCGTCTCTATCAAGTTGCCTTCAGTTCTAAGGAAAGCTCCCCTTTTATTGCTTCGAAAATGGGCTAAAACCCTGAAATTAGGCATGTTCACGGCCTCTTAACGGGCCTTC
>JAPQWV010005109.1:0-22756 GCA_027422505.1 Craterostigma plantagineum | reverse complement strand
ATATGAGTATTTATTTCCTAAAATTAAGTACTTTAGACCTTGATTTAGGTATTTATTATGAATTCAAGTACTCGACCGTAAACGAAAGTGAGGTGGCTAGAAAAACTAATTTTGTGGTGTTGATGAGGATCAATGTTCTTATTATGTAGAATGCTTGATAAAACCAACCATTTCAGTCTTAGATGTTCTCCCTCAATTGCAGGTATTTTCTACATGAATACGAGTATTTATTTTCGGAAATTAGGTACTTTAGACCTTGATTTAGGTATTTTATTATTGAATTCAAGTACTCGACCGTAAATGAAAGTGAGGTGGCTAGAAAACTAATTTGTGGTGTTGATGAGGATCAATGTTCTTATTATGTAGAATGCTTGATAAAACCAACCATTTCAGTCTTAGATGTTCTCCCCCAATTCGCAGGTATTTTCTACATGAATATGAGTATTTATTTTCGGAAATTAGGTACTTTAGACCTTGATTTAGGTATTTTATTATTGAATTCAAGTACTCGACCGTAAACGGAAGTGAGTGGCTAGAAAACTAATCTTTGTGGTGTTGATGAGGATCGATGTTCTTATTATGTAGAATGCTTGATAAAACCAACCATTTCAGTCTTAGATGTTCTCCCCAATTCGCAGGTATTTCTACATGAATATGAGTATTTATTTCCTGAAATTAAGTACTTTAGACCTTGATTTAGGTATTTTATTATTGAATTCAAGTACTCGACCGTAAACAAAAGTGAGGTGGCTAGAAAACTAATTTTGTGGTGTTGATGAGGATCGATGTTCTTATTATGTAGAATGCTTGATAAAAAAACCTTTCAGTCTTAGATGTTCTCCCCAATTCGCATGTATTTTCTACATGGAATGAGTATTTATTTCCTGGAATTAAGTACTTTAGACCTTGATTTAGGTATTTTATTATTGAATTCAAGTACTCGACCGTAAACGAAAGTGAGGGGCTAGAAAACTAATCTTGTGGTGTTGATGAGGATCAACGTTCTTATTATGTAGAATGCTTGATAAAACCAACCATTTCAGTCTTAGATGTTCTCCCCCATTCGCAGGTATTTTCTACATGATATGAGTATTTATTTCCTGAAATTAAGTACTTTAGGGACTTGATTTAGGTATTTTATTATTGAATTCAAGTACTCGACCGTAAACGAAAGTGAGGTGGCTAGAAAACTAATTTGTGGTGTTGATGAGGATCAATGTTCTTATTATGTAGAATGCTTGATAAAACCAACCATTTCAGTCTTAGATGTCTCCCCCAATTCGCAGGTATTTTCTACATGAATACGAGTATTTATTTTCGGAAATTAAGTACTTTAGACCTTGATTAGGTATTTATTATTGAATTCAAGTACTCGACCGTAAACAAAAGTGAGGTGGCTAGAAAACTAATTTGTGGTGTTTATGAGGATCGATGTTCTTATTATGTAGAATGCTTGATAAAACCAACCATTTCAGTCTTAGATGTTCCCCCGCAATTCGCATGTATTTTCTACATGGAATGAGTATTTATTTCTGAGTTAAGTACTTTAGACCTTGATTTAGGTATTTTATTATTGAATTCAAGTACTCGACCGTAAAGAAAGTGGGGTGGCTAGAAAACTAATCTTGTGGGTGTTGATGAGGATCAATGTTCTTATTATGTAGAATGCTTGATAAAACCAACCATTCAGTCTTAGATGTTCTCCCCGAATTCGCAGGTATTTTCTACATGACTATGAGTATTTATTTCCCAAAATTAGTACTTTAGACCTTGATTTAGGTATTTTATTATTGAATTCAAGTACTCGACCGTAAACGAAAGTGAGGTGGCTAGAAAACTAATCTTGTGGTGTTGATGAGGATCAATGTTCTTATTATGTAAAATGCTTGATAAAACCAACCATGTCAGTCTTAGATGTTCTCCCCAATTCGCAAGGTATTTTCTACATGACTATGAGTATTTATTTTAAAATTAAGTACTTTAGACTTTGATTTAGGTATTTTATTATTGAATTCAAGTACTCGACCGTAAACGAAAGTGAGGTGGCTAGAAAACTAATTTTGTGGTGTTGATGAGGATCAATGTTCTTATTATGTAGAATGCTTGATAAAACCAACCATTTCAGTCTTAGATGTTCTCCCCAATTCGCAGGTATTTTCTACATGAATATGAGTATTTATTTCCTGAAATTAGGTACTTTAGACCTTGATTTAGGTATTTTATTATTGAATTCAAGTACTCGACCGTAAAGGAAAGTGAGGTGGCTAGAAAACTAATCTTGTGGTGTTGATGAGGATCAACGTTCTTATTATGTAGAATGCTTGATAAACCAACCATGTCAGTCTTAGATGTTCTCCCCATTCGCAGGTATTTTCTACATGAATATGAGTATTTATTTCCAGAAATTAAGTACTTTAGACCTTGATTTAGGTATTTTATTATTGAATTCAAGTACTCGACCGTAAACGAAAGTGAGGTGGCTAGAAAACTAATCTTGTGGTTTCGATGAGGATCAATGTTCTTATTATGTAGAATGCTTGATAAAACCAACCATTTCAGTCTTAGATGTTCTCCCCAATTCGCAGGTATTTTCTACATGAATATGAGTATTTATTTCTGAAATTAAGTACTTTAGACCATGATTTAGGTATTTTATTATTGAATTCAAGTACTCGACCGTAAACGAAAGTGAGGTGGCTAGAAAACTAATTTTGTGGTATTGATGAGGATCAATGTTCTTATTATGTAGAATGCTTGATAAACCAACCATTTCAGTCTTAGATGTTCTCCCCAATTCGCAGGTATTTTCTACATGAATACGAGTATTTATTTTCGGAAATTAGGTACTTTAGACCTTGATTTAGGTATTTTATTATTGAATTCAAGTACTCGACCGTAAATGAAAGTGAGGTGGCTAGAAAACTAATTTTGTGGTGTTGATGAGGATCAATGTTCTTATTATGTAGAATGCTTGATAAAACCAACCATTTCAGTCTTAGATGTTCTCCCCCAATTCGCAGGTATTTTCTACATGAATACGAGTATTTATTTCGGAAATTAGGTACTTTAGACCTTGATTTAGGTATTTTATTATTGAATTCAAGTACTCGACCGTAAACGAAAGTGAGGTGGCTAGAAAACTAATTTGTGGTGTTGATGAGGATCGATGTTCTTATTATGTAGAATGCTTGATAAAACCAACCATTTCAGTCTTAGATGTTCTCCCCAATTCGCAGGTATTTTCTACATGGATATGAGTATTTATTTCCTGGAATTAAGTACTTTAGACCTTGATTTAGGTATTTTATTATTGAATTCAAGTACTCGACCGTAAAGAAAGTGAGGTGGCTAGAAAACTAATTTTGTGGTGTTGATGAGGATCAATGTTCTTATTATGTAGAATGCTTGATAAAACCAACCATTTCAGTCTTAGATGTTCTCCCCCAATTCGCAGGTATTTTCTACATGATATGAGTATTTATTTCCTGAAATTAAGTACTTTAGACCTTGATTTAGGTATTTTATTATTGAATTCAAGTACTCGACCGTAAACGAAAGTGAGGTGGCTAGAAAACTAATCTTGTGGTGTCGATGAGGATCAACGTTCTTATTATGTAGAATGCTTGATAAAACCAACCATGTCAGTCTTAGATGTTCTCCCCACTTCGCAGGTATTTTCTACATGACTATGAGTATTTATTTCCCGAAATTAAGTACTTTAGACCTTGATTTAGGTATGTTATTATTGAATTCAAGTACTCGACCGTAAACGAAAGTGAGGTGGCTAGAAAACTAATCTGTGGTGTCGATGAGGATCAATGTTCTTATTATGTAGAATGCTTGATAAAACCAACCATTTCAGTCTTAGATGTTCTCCCCAATTCGCAGGTATTTTCTACATGAATATGAGTATTTATTTTCTGAAATTAAGTACTTTAGACCTTGATTTAGGTATTTTATTATTGAATTCAAGTACTCGACCGTAAACGAAAGTGAGGTGGCTAGAAAACTAATCTTGTGGTGTTGATGAGGATCAATGTTCTTATTATGTAGAATGCTTGATAAAACCAACCATTTCAGTCTTAGATGTTCTCCCTCAATTCGCAGGTATTTTCTACATGAATACGAGTATTTATTTTCGGAAATTAGTACTTTAGACCTTGATTTAGGTATTTTATTATTGAATTCAAGTACTCGACCGTAAACGAAAGTGAGGTGGCTAGAAAACTAATTTTGTGGTGTTGATGAGGATCAATGTTCTTATTATGTAGAATGCTTGATAAAACCAACCATTTCAGTCTTAGATGTTCTCCCCCAATTCGCAGGTATTTTCTACATGAATATGAGTATTATTTTCGGAAATTAGGTACTTTAGACCTTGATTTAGGTATTTTATTATTGAATTCAAGTACTCGACCGTAAACGAAAGTGAGGTGGCTAGAAAACTAATCTTGTGGTGTTGATGAGGATCGATGTTCTTATTATGTAGAATGCTTGATAAAACCAACCATTTCAGTCTTAGATGTTCTCCCCAATTCGCAGGTATTTTCTACATGACTATGAGTATTTATTTTCTAAATTAAGTACTTTAGACCTTGATTTAGGTATTTTATTATTGAATTCAAGTACTCGACCGTAAACGAAAGTGAGGTGGCTAGAAAACTAATTTTGTGGTGTTGATGAGGATCGATGTTCTTATTATGTAGAATGCTTGATAAAACCAACCATTTCAGTCTTAGATGTTCTCCCCCAATTCGCAGGTATTTTCTACATGATATGAGTATTATTCTCGGAAATTAAGTACTTTAGACCTTGATTTAGGTATTTTATTATTGAATTCAAGTACTCGACCGTAAACGAAAGTGAGGTGGCTAGAAAACTAATTTTGTGGTGTTGATGAGGATCAATGTTCTTATTATGTAGAATGCTTGATAAAACCAACCATTTCAGTCTTAGATGTTCTCCCCCAATTCGCAGGTATTTTCTACATGAATATGAGTATTTATTTCGGAAATTAAGTACTTTAGACCTTGATTTAGGTATTTTATTATTGAATTCAAGTACTCGACCGTAAACGAAAGTGAGGTGGCTAGAAAACTAATCTTTTGGTGTTGATGAGGATCAATGTTCTTATTATGTAGAATGCTTGATAAAGCCAACCATTTCAGTCTTAGATGTTCTCCCCAATTCGCAGGTATTTTCTACATGAATATGAGTATTTATTTCCTGAAATTAAGTACTTTAGACCTTGATTTAGGTATTTTATTATTGAATTCAAGTACTCGACCGTAAACGAAAGTGAGGTGGCTAGAAAACTAATTTTGTGGTGTTGATGAGGATCAATGTTCTTATTATGTAGAATGCTTGATAAAACCAACCATTTCAGTCTTAGATGTTCTCCCCAATTCGCAGGTATTTTCTACATGAATATGAGTATTTATTTCCTGGAATTAAGTACTTTAGACCTTGATTTAGGTATTTTATTATTGAATTCAAGTACTCGACCGTAAACGAAAGTGAGGTGGCTAGAAAACTAATTTGTGGTGTTGATGAGGATCAATGTTCTTATTATGAAGAATGCTTGATAAAACCAACCATTTCAGTCTTAGATGTTCTCCCCCAATTCGCAGGTATTTTCTACATGACTATGAGTATTTATTTCGGAAATTAAGTACTTTAGACCTTGATTTAGGTATTTTATTATTGAATTCAAGTACTCGACCGTAAACGAAAGTGAGGTGGCTAGAAAACTAATTTTGTGGTGTTGATGAGGATCAATGTTCTTATTATGTAGAATGCTTGATAAAACCAACCATTTCAGTCTTAGATGTTCTCCCCAATTCGCAGGTATTTTCTACATGAATATGAGTATTTATTTTCGGAAATTAGGTACTTTAGACCTTGATTTAGGTATTTTATTATTGAATTCAAGTACTCGACCGTAAACAAAAGTGAGGTGGCTAGAAAACTAATTTGTGGTGTTGATGAGGATCAATGTTCTTATTATGTAGAATGCTTGATAAAACCAACCATTTCAGTCTTAGATGTTCCCCCCAATTCGCAGGTATTTTCTACATGATATGAGTATTTATTCCTGGAATTAAGTACTTTAGACCTTGATTTAGGTATTTTATTATTGAATTCAAGTACTCGACCGTAAAGAAAGTGAGGTGGCTAGAAAACTAATCTTGTGGTGTTGATGAGGATCAATGTTCTTATTATGTAGAATGCTTGATAAAACCAACCATTTCAGTCTTAGATGTTCTCCCCCACTTCGCAGGTATTTTCTACATGAATATGAGTATTTATTTCCGAAATTAAGTACTTTAGACCTTGATTTAGGTATTTTATTATTGAATTCAAGTACTCGACCGTAAACGAAAGTGAGGTGGCTAGAAAACTAATCTTTTGGTGTTGATGAGGATCGATGTTCTTATTATGTAGAATGCTTGATAAAACCAACCATGTCAGTCTTAGATGTTCTCCCCAATTCGAAGGTATTTTCTACATGACTATGAGTATTTATTTCCTAAAATTAAGTACTTTAGACCTTGATTTAGGTATTTTATTATTGAATTCAAGTACTCGACCGTAAACAAAAGTGAGGTGGCTAGAAAACTAATTTTGTGGTGTTTATGAGGATCGATGTTCTTATTATGTAGAATGCTTGATAAAACCAACCATTTCAGTCTTAGATGTTCTCCCCCAATTCGCATGTATTTTCTACATGGATATGAGTATTTATTTCCTGAGTTAAGTACTTTAGACCTTGATTTAGGTATTTTATTATTGAATTCAAGTACTCGACCGTAAAGGAAAGTGAGGTGGCTAGAAAACTAATCTTGTGGTGTTGATGAGGATCAACGTTCTTATTATGTAGAATGCTTGATAAAACCAACCATGTCAGTCTTAGATGTTCTCCCCCACTTCGCAGGTATTTTCTACATGATATGAGTATTTATTTCCAGAAATTAAGTACTTTAGACCTTGATTTAGGTATTTTATTATTGAATTCAAGTACTCGACCGTAAACGAAAGTGAGGTGGCTAGAAAACTAATCTTGTGGTTTCGATGAGGATCAATGTTCTTATTATGTAGAATGCTTGATAAAACCAACCATTTCAGTCTTAGATGTTCTACCCCAATTCGCAGGTATTTTCTACATGAATATGAGTATTTATTTTCTGAAATTAAGTACTTTAGACCATGATTGAGGTATTTTATTATTGAATTCAAGTACTCGACCGTAAACGAAAGTGAGGTGGCTAGAAAACTAATTTTGTGGTGTTGATGAGGATCAATGTTCTTATTATGTAGAATGCTTGATAAAACCAACCATTTCAGTCTTAGATGTTCTCCCCCAATTCGCAGGTATTTTCTACATGTATACGAGTATTTATTTTCGGAAATTAGGTACTTTAGACCTTGATTTAGGTATTTTATTATTGAATTCAAGTACTCGACCGTAAATGAAAGTGAGGTGGCTAGAAAACTAATTTTGTGGTGTTGATGAGGATCAATGTTCTTATTATGTAGAATGCTTGATAAAACCAACCATTTCAGTCTTAGATGTTCTCCCCCAATTCGCAGGTATTTTCTACATGAATACGAGTATTTATTTTCGGAAATTAGGTACTTTAGACCTTGATTTAGGTATTTTATTATTGAATTCAAGTACTCGACCGTAAACGAAAGTGAGGTGGCTAGAAAACTAATTTTGTGGTGTTTATGAGGATCGATGTTCTTATTATGTAGAATGCTTGATAAAACCAACCATTTCAGTCTTAGATGTTCTCCCCCAATTCGCATGTATTTTCTACATGGATATGAGTAGTTATTTCCTGGAATTAAGTACTTTAGACCTTGATTTAGGTATTTTATTATTGAATTCAAGTACTCGACCGTAAAGAAAAGTGAGGTGGCTAGAAAACTAATCTTGTGGTGTTGATGAGGATCAACGTTCTTATTATGTAGAATGCTTGATAAAACCAACCATTTCAGTCTTAGATGTTCTCCCCACTTCGCAGGTATTTTCTACATGATATGAGTATTTATTTCCGAAATTAAGTACTTTAGACCTTGATTTAGGTATTTTATTATTGAATTCAAGTACTCGACCGTAAACGAAAGTGAGGTGGCTAGAAAACTAATCTTGTGGTGTCGATGAGGATCAATGTTCTTATTATGTAGAATGCTTGATAAAACCAACCATGTCAGTCTTAGATGTTCTCCCCCACTTCGCAGGTATTTTCTACATGACTATGAGTATTTATTTCCCGAAATTAAGTACTTTAGACCTTGATTTAGGTATTTTATTATTGAATTCAAGTACTCGACCGTAAACGAAAGTGAGGTAGCTAGAAAACTAATCTTGTGGTGTCGATGAGGATCAATGTTCTTATTATGTAGAATGCTTGATAAAACCAACCATTTCAGTCTTAGATGTTCTCCCCAATTCGCAGGTATTTTCTACATGAATATGAGTATTTATTTTCAGAAATTAAGTACTTTAGACCATGATTGAGGTATTTTATTATTGAATTCAAGTACTCGACCGTAAACGAAAGTGAGGTGGCTAGAAAACTAATCTTGTGGTGTTGATGAGGATCAATGTTCTTATTATGTAGAATGCTTGATAAAACCAACCATTTCAGTCTTAGATGTTCTCCCCAATTCGCAGGTATTTTCTACATGAATACGAGTATTTATTTTCGGAAATTAAGTACTTTAGACCTTGATTTAGGTATTTTATTATTGAATTCAAGTACTCGACCGTAAACGAAAGTGAGGTGGCTAGAAAACTAATTTTGTGGTGTTGATGAGGATCAATGTTCTTATTATGTAGAATGCTTGATAAAACCAACCATTTCAGTCTTAGATGTTCTCCCCCAATTCGCAGGTATTTTCTACATGAATACGAGTATTTATTTTCGGAAATTAAGTACTTTAGACCTTGATTTAGGTATTTTATTATTGAATTCAAGTACTCGACCGTAAACGAAAGTGAGGTGGCTAGAAAACTAATCTTTTGGTGTTGATGAGGATCGATGTTCTTATTATGTAAAATGCTTGATAAAACCACCATGTCAGTCTTAGATGTTCTCCCCGACTTCGCAGGTATTTTCTACATGACTATGAGTATTTATTTCCTAAAATTAAGTACTTTAGACTTTGATTTAGGTATTTTATTATTGAATTCAAGTACTCGACCGTAAACAAAAGTGAGGTGGCTAGAAAACTAATTTTGTGGTGTTTATGAGGATCGATGTTCTTATTATGTAGAATGCTTGATAAAACCAACCATTTCAGTCTTAGATGTTCTCCCCCAATTCGCATGTATTTTCTACATGGATATGAGTAGTTATTTCCTGAGTTAAGTACTTTAGACCTTGATTTAGGTATTTTATTATTGAATTCAAGTACTCGACCGTAAAGGAAAGTGAGGTGGCTAGAAAACTAATCTTGTGGTGTTGATGAGGATCAATGTTCTTATTATGTAGAATGCTTGATAAAACCAACCATGTCAGTCTTAGATGTTCTCCCCCACTTCGCAGGTATTTTCTACATGACTATGAGTATTTATTTCCAGAAATTAAGTACTTTAGACCTTGATTTAGGTATTTTATTATTGAATTCAAGTACTCGACCGTAAACGAAAGTGAGGTGGCTAGAAAACTAATCTTGTGGTTTGATGAGGATCAATGTTCTTATTATGTAGAATGCTTGATAAAACCAACCATTTCAGTCTTAGATGTTCTACCCCAATTCGCAGGTATTTTCTACATGAATATGAGTATTTATTTTCTGAAATTAAGTACTTTAGACCATGATTTAGGTATTTTATTATTGAATTCAAGTACTCGACCGTAAACGAAAGTGAGGTGGCTAGAAAACTAATTTTGTGGTATTGATGAGGATCAATGTTCTTATTATGTAGAATGCTTGATAAAACCAACCATTTCAGTCTTAGATGTTCTCCCCCAATTCGCAGGTATTTTCTACATGAATACGAGTATTTATTTTCGGAAATTAGGTACTTTAGACCTTGATTTAGGTATTTTATTATTGAATTCAAGTACTCGACCGTAAATGAAAGTGAGGTGGCTAGAAAACTAATTTTGTGGTGTTGATGAGGATCAATGTTCTTATTATGTAGAATGCTTGATAAAACCAACCATTTCAGTCTTAGATGTTCTCCCCCAATTCGCAGGTATTTTCTACATGAATACGAGTATTTATTTTCGGAAATTAGGTACTTTAGACCTTGATTTAGGTATTTTATTATTGAATTCAAGTACTCGACCGTAAACAAAAGTGAGGTGGCTAGAAAACTAATTTTGTGGTGTTTATGAGGATCGATGTTCTTATTATGTAGAATGCTTGATAAAACCAACCATTTCAGTCTTAGATGTTCCCCCCAATTCGCATGTATTTTCTACATGGATATGAGTAGTTATTTCCTGGAGTTAAGTACTTTAGACCTTGATTTAGGTATTTTATTATTGAATTCAAGTACTCGACCGTAAAGAAAGTGAGGTGGCTAGAAAACTAATCTTGTGGTGTTGATGAGGATCAATGTTCTTATTATGTAGAATGCTTGATAAAACCAACCATTTCAGTCTTAGATGTTCTCCCCACTTCGCAGGTATTTTCTACATGAATATGAGTATTTATTTCCCGAAATTAAGTACTTTAGACCTTGATTTAGGTATTTTATTATTGAATTCAAGTACTCGACCGTAAACGAAAGTGAGGTGGCTAGAAAACTAATCTTGTGGTGTCGATGAGGATCAATGTTCTTATTATGTAGAATGCTTGATAAAACCAACCATTTCAGTCTTAGATGTTCTCCCCCACTTCGCAGGTATTTTCTACATGACTATGAGTATTTATTTCCCGAAATTAAGTACTTTAGACCTTGATTTAGGTATTTTATTATTGAATTCAAGTACTCGACCGTAAACGAAAGTGAGGTGGCTAGAAAACTAATCTTGTGGTGTCGATGAGGATCAATGTTCTTATTATGTAGAATGCTTGATAAAACCAACCATTTCAGTCTTAGATGTTCTACCCCAATTCGCAGGTATTTTCTACATGACTATGAGTATTTATTTTCTGAAATTAAGTACTTTAGACCATGATTTAGGTATTTTATTATTGAATTCAAGTACTCGACCGTAAACGAAAGTGAGGTGGCTAGAAAACTAATCTTGTGGTGTTGATGAGGATCAATGTTCTTATTATGTAGAATGCTTGATAAAACCAACCATTTCAGTCTTAGATGTTCTCCTCAATTCGCAGGTATTTTCTACATGAATACGAGTATTTATTTTCGGAAATTAGGTACTTTAGACCTTGATTTAGGTATTTTATTATTGAATTCAAGTACTCGACCGTAAATGAAAGTGAGGTGGCTAGAAAACTAATTTTGTGGTGTTGATGAGGATCAATGTTCTTATTATGTAGAATGCTTGATAAAACCAACCATTTCAGTCTTAGATGTTCTCCCCCAATTCGCAGGTATTTTCTACATGAATACGAGTATTTATTTTCGGAAATTAGGTACTTTAGACCTTGATTTAGGTATTTTATTATTGAATTCAAGTACTCGACCGTAAACGAAAGTGAGGTGGCTAGAAAACTAATCTTTTGGTGTTGATGAGGATCGATGTTCTTATTATGTAAATGCTTGATAAAACCAACCATGTCAGTCTTAGATGTTCTCCCCAACTTCGCAGGTATTTTCTACATGACTATGAGTATTTATTTCCTAAAATTAAGTACTTTAGACTTTGATTTAGGTATTTTATTATTGAATTCAAGTACTCGACCGTAAACAAAAGTGAGGTGGCTAGAAAACTAATTTTGTGGTGTTGATGAGGATCGATGTTCTTATTATGTAGAATGCTTGATAAAACCAACCATTTCAGTCTTAGATGTTCTCCCCCAATTCGCAGGTATTTTCTACATGGATATGAGTATTTATTTCCTGAAATTAAGTACTTTAGACCTTGATTTAGGTATTTTATTATTGAATTCAAGTACTCGACCGTAAAGGAAAGTGAGGTGGCTAGAAAACTAATCTTGTGGTGTTGATGAGGATCAATGTTCTTATTATGTAGAATGCTTGATAAAACCAACCATTTCAGTCTTAGATGTTCTCCCCCAATTCGCAGGTATTTTCTACATGACTATGAGTATTTATTTCCTGAAATTAAGTACTTTAGACCTTGATTTAGGTATTTTATTATTGAATTCAAGTACTCGACCGTAAACGAAAGTGAGGTGGCTAGAAAACTAATTTGTGGTTTGATGAGGATCAATGTTCTTATTATGTAGAATGCTTGATAAAACCAACCATTTCAGTCTTAGATGTTCTCCCCAATTCGCAGGTATTTTCTACATGAATATGAGTATTTATTTTCTGAAATTAAGTACTTTAGACCTTGATTTAGGTATTTTATTATTGAATTCAAGTACTCGACCGTAAACGAAAGTGAGGTGGCTAGAAAACTAATTTGTGGTGTTGATGAGGATCAATGTTCTTATTATGTAGAATGCTTGATAAAACCAACCATTTCAGTCTTAGATGTTCTCCCCCAATTCGCAGGTATTTTCTACATGAATACGAGTATTTATTTTCGGAAATTAGGTACTTTAGACCTTGATTTAGGTATTTTATTATTGAATTCAAGTACTCGACCGTAAACGAAAGTGAGGTGGCTAGAAAACTAATTTTTGGTGTTGATGAGGATCGATGTTCTTATTATGTAGAATGCTTGATAAAACCAACCATGTCAGTCTTAGATGTTCTCCCCAACTTCGAAGGTATTTTCTACATGACTATGAGTATTTATTTCCTGAAATTAAGTACTTTAGACCTTGATTTAGGTATTTTATTATTGAATTCAAGTACTCGACCGTAAACAAAGTGAGGTGGCTAGAAAACTAATTTTGTGGTGTTATGAGGATCGATGTTCTTATTATGTAGAATGCTTGATAAAACCAACCATTTCAGTCTTAGATGTTCTCCCCAATTCGCATGTATTTTCTACATGGATATGAGTAGTTATTTCCTGGATTAAGTACTTTAGACCTTGATTTAGGTATTTTATTATTGAATTCAAGTACTCGACCGTAAAGAAAGTGAGGTGGCTAGAAAACTAATCTTGTGGTGTTGATGAGGATCAATGTTCTTATTATGTAGAATGCTTGATAAAACCAACCATTTCAGTCTTAGATGTTCTCCCCCACTTCGCAGGTATTTTCTACATGACTATGAGTATTTATTTCCTGAAATTAAGTACTTTAGACCTTGATTTAGGTATTTTATTATTGAATTCAAGTACTCGACCGTAAACGAAAGTGAGGTGGCTAGAAAACTAATCTTGTGGTTTGATGAGGATCAATGTTCTTATTATGTAGAATGCTTGATAAAACCAACCATTTCAGTCTTAGATGTTCTCCCCAATTCGCAGGTATTTTCTACATGAATATGAGTATTTATTTCCTGAAATTAAGTACTTTAGACCTTGATTTAGGTATTTTATTATTGAATTCAAGTACTCGACCGTAAACGAAAGTGAGGTGGCTAGAAAACTAATTTTGTGGTGTTGATGAGGATCAATGTTCTTATTATGTAGAATGCTTGATAAAACCAACCATTTCAGTCTTAGATGTTCTCCCCAATTCGCAGGTATTTTCTACATGAATATGAGTATTTATTTTCGGAAATTAAGTACTTTAGACCTTGATTTAGGTATTTTATTATTGAATTCAAGTACTCGACCGTAAACGAAAGTGAGGTGGCTAGAAAACTAATCTTTGGTGTTGATGAGGATCGATGTTCTTATTATGTAGAATGCTTGATAAAACCAACCATTTCAGTCTTAGATGTTCTCCCCAATTCGCAGGTATTTTCTACATGAATATGAGTATTTATTTCCTAAATTAAGTACTTTAGACCTTGATTTAGGTATTTTATTATTGAATTCAAGTACTCGACCGTAAACAAAAGTGAGGTGGCTAGAAAACTAATTTTGTGGTGTTGATGAGGATCAATGTTCTTATTATGTAGAATGCTTGATAAAACCAACCATTTCAGTCTTAGATGTTCTCCCCCAATTCGCAGGTATTTTCTACATGGATATGAGTATTTATTTCCTGGAAATTAAGTACTTTAGACCTTGATTTAGGTATTTTATTATTGAATTCAAGTACTCGACCGTAAACGAAAGTGAGGTGGCTAGAAAACTAATCTTTTGGTGTTGATGAGGATCGATGTTCTTATTATGTAAAATTCTTGATAAAACCGACCATGTCAGTCTTAGATGTTCTCCCCAACTTCGAAGGTATTTTCTACATGACTATGAGTCTTTACTTCCTAAAATTAAGTACTTTAGACCTTGATTTAGGTATTTTATTATTGAATTCAAGTACTCGACCGTAAACGAAAGTGAGGTGGCTAGAAAACTAATTTTGTGGTGTTGATGAGGATCAATGTTCTTATTATGTAGAATGCTTGATAAAACCAACCATTTCAGTCTTAGATGTTCTCCCCCAATTCGCAGGTATTTTCTACATGAATATGAGTATTTATTTCCTGGAGTTAAGTACTTTAGACCTTGATTTAGGTATTTTATTATTGAATTCAAGTACTCGACCGTAAACGAAAGTGAGGTGGCTAGAAAACTAATCTTGTGGTATTGATGAGGATCAATGTTCTTATTATGTAGAATGCTTGATAAAACCAACCATTTCAGTCTTAGATGTTCTCCCCAATTCGCAGGTATTTTCTACATGAATATGAGTATTTATTTTCTGAAATTAAGTACTTTAGACCTTGATTTAGGTATTTTATTATTGAATTCAAGTACTCGACCGTAAACGAAAGTGAGGTGGCTAGAAAACTAATCTTGTGGTGTTGATGAGGATCAATGTTCTTATTATGTAGAATGCTTGATAAAACCAACCATTTCAGTCTTAGATGTTCTCCCCAATTCGCAGGTATTTTCTACATGAATATGAGTATTTATTTTCGGAAATTAAGTACTTTAGACCTTGATTTAGGTATTTTATTATTGAATTCAAGTACTCGACCGTAAACGAAAGTGAGGTGGCTAGAAAACTAATTTTGTGGTGTTGATGAGGATCAATGTTCTTATTATGTAGAATGCTTGATAAAACCAACCATTTCAGTCTTAGATGTTCTCCCCAATTCGCAGGTATTTTCTACATGAATATGAGTATTTATTTCTGAAATTAAGTACTTTAGACCTTGATTTAGGTATTTTATTATTGAATTCAAGTACTCGACCGTAAACGAAAGTGAGGTGGCTAGAAAACTAATTTTGTGGTGTTGATGAGGATCGATGTTCTTATTATGTAGAATGCTTGATAAAACCAACCATTTCAGTCTTAGATGTTCTCCCCAATTCGCAGGTATTTTCTACATGATATGAGTATTTATTTCCTGAAATTAAGTACTTTAGACCTTGATTTAGGTATTTTATTATTGAATTCAAGTACTCGACCGTAAACGAAAGTGAGGTGGCTAGAAAACTAATCTTGTGGTGTTGATGAGGATCAATGTTCTTATTATGTAGAATGCTTGATAAAACCAACCATTTCAGTCTTAGATGTTCTCCCCCAATTCGCAGGTATTTTCTACATGAATATGAGTATTTATTTCCTGGGTTAAGTACTTTAGACCTTGATTTAGGTATTTTATTATTGAATTCAAGTACTCGACCGTAAACGAAAGTGAGGTGGCTAGAAAACTAATTTGTGGTGTTGATGAGGATCAATGTTATTATGTAGAATGCTTGATAAAACCAACCATTTCACTCTTAGATGTTTTCCCCCAATTCGCAGGTATTTTCTACATATATGAGTATTTATTTCCTGAAATTAAGTACTTTAGACCTTGATTTAGGTATTTTATTATTGAATTCAAGTACTCGACCGTAAACGAAAGTGAGGTGGCTAGAAAACTAATTTTGTGGTGTTGATGAGGATCAATGTTCTTATTATGTAGAATGCTTGATAAAACCAACCATTTCAGTCTTAGATGTTCTCCCCAATTCGCAGGTATTTTCTACATGAATATGAGTATTTATTTTCTGAAATTAAGTACTTTAGACCTTGATTTAGGTATTTTATTATTGAATTCAAGTACTCGACCGTAAACGAAAGTGAGGTGGCTAGAAAACTAATTTTGTGGTGTTGATGAGGATCAATGTTCTTATTATGTAGAATGCTTGATAAAACCAACCATTTCAGTCTTAGATGTTCTCCCCAATTCGCAGGTATTTTCTACATGAATATGAGTATTTATTTTCGGAAATTAAGTACTTTAGACCTTGATTTAGGTATTTTATTATTGAATTCAAGTACTCGACCGTAAACGAAAGTGAGGTGGCTAGAAAACTAATCTTGTGGTGTTGATGAGGATCAATGTTCTTATTATGTAGAATGCTTGATAAAACCAACCATGTCAGTCTTAGATGTTCTCCCCACTTCGAAGGTATTTTCTACATGACTATGAGTATTTATTTCCTGAAATTAAGTACTTTAGACCTTGATTTAGGTATTTTATTATTGAATTCAAGTACTCGACCGTAAACGAAAGTGAGGTGGCTAGAAAACTAATTTTGTGGTGTTGATGAGGATCGATGTTCTTATTATGTAGAATGCTTGATAAAACCAACCATTTCAGTCTTAGATGTTCTCCCCCAATTCGCAGGTATTTTCTACATGAATATGAGTATTTATTTTCGGAAATTAAGTACTTTAGACCTTGATTTAGGTATTTTATTATTGAATTCAAGTACTCGACCGTAAAGGAAAGTGAGGTGGCTAGAAAACTAATTTGTGGTGTTGATGAGGATCAACGTTCTTATTATGTAGAATGCTTGATAAAACCAACCATGTCAGTCTTAGATGTTCTCCCCCAATTCGCAGGTATTTTCTACATGAATATGAGTATTTATTTTCGGAAATTAAGTACTTTAGACCTTGATTTAGGTATTTTATTATTGAATTCAAGTACTCGACCGTAAACGAAAGTGAGGTGGCTAGAAAACTAATTTTGTGGTGTTGATGAGGATCAATGTTCTTATTATGTAGAATGCTTGATAAAACCAACCATTTCAGTCTTAGAAGTTCTCCCCCAATTCGCAGGTATTTTCTACATGGATATGAGTAGTTATTTCCTGGAGTTAAGTACTTTAGACCTTGATTTAGGTATTATTCAAGTACTCGACCGTAAACGAAAGTGAGGTGGCTAGAAAACTAATTTTGTGGTGTTGATGAGGATCAATGTTCTTATTATGTAGAATGCTTGATAAAACCAACCATTTCAGTCTTAGATGTTCTCCCCCAATTCGCAGGTATTTTCTACATGAATATGAGTAGTTATTTTCTGAAATTAAGTACTTTAGACCTTGATTTAGGTATTTTATTATTGAATTCAAGTACTCGACCGTAAACGAAAGTGAGGTGGCTAGAAAACTAATCTTGTGGTGTTGATGAGGATCGATGTTCTTATTATGTAGAATGCTTGATAAAACCAACCATTTCAGTCTTAGATGTTCTCCCCCACTTCGAAGGTATTTTCTACATGAATATGAGTATTTATTTCCTGAAATTAAGTACTTTAGACCTTGATTTAGGTATTTTATTATTGAATTCAAGTACTCGACCGTAAACGAAAGTGAGGTGGCTAGAAAACTAATTTTGTGGTGTTGATGAGGATCGATGTTCTTATTATGTAGAATGCTTGATAAAACCAACCATTTCAGTCTTAGATGTTTCCCCCAATTCGCAGGTATTTTCTACATGATATGAGTATTTATTTCCTGAAATTAAGTACTTTAGACCTTGATTTAGGTATTTTATTATTGAATTCAAGTACTCGACCGTAAACGAAAGTGAGGTGGCTAGAAAACTAATTTGTGGTGTTGATGAGGATCGATGTTCTTATTATGTAGAATGCTTGATAAAACCAACCATTTCAGTCTTAGATGTTCTCCCCAATTCGCAGGTATTTTCTACATGAATATGAGTATTTATTTTCTGAAATTAAGTACTTTAGACCTTGATTTAGGTATTTTATTATTGAATTCAAGTACTCGACCGTAAACGAAAGTGAGGTGGCTAGAAAACTAATCTTGTGGTGTTGATGAGGATCAATGTTCTTATTATGTAGAATGCTTGATAAAACCAACCATTTCAGTCTTAGATGTTCTCCCCCAATTCGCAGGTATTTTCTACATGAATATGAGTATTTATTTTCGGAAATTAAGTACTTTAGACCTTGATTTAGGTATTTTATTATTGAATTCAAGTACTCGACCGTAAACGAAAGTGAGGAGGCTAGAAAACTAGTCTTGTGGTGTTGATGAGGATCAATGTTCTTATTATGTAGAATGCTTGATAAAACCAACCATTTCAGTCTTAGATGTTCTCCCCAATTCGCAGGTATTTTCTACATGGATATGAGTAGTTATTTCCTGGAGTTAAGTACTTTAGACCTTGATTTAGGTATTTTATTATTTAATTCAAGTACTCGACCGTAAGTGAGGTAGATGAGGATCGATGTTCTTATTATGTAGAATGCTTGATAAAACCAACCATTTCAGTCTTAGATGTTCTCCCCAATTCGCAGGTATTTTCTACATGATATGAGTATTTATTTCTGAAATTAAGTACTTTAGACCTTGATTTAGGTATTTTATTATTGAATTCAAGTACTCGACCGTAAACGAAAGTGAGGTGGCTAGAAAACTAATTTGTGGTGTTGATGAGGATCAATGTTCTTATTATGTAGAATGCTTGATAAAACCAACCATTTCAGTCTTAGATGTTCTCCCCCAATTCGCAGGTATTTTCTACATGATATGAGTATTTATTTCCTGAAATTAAGTACTTTAGACCTTGATTTAGGTATTTTATTATTGAATTCAAGTACTCGACCGTAAACGAAAGTGAGGTGGCTAGAAAACTAATCTTGTGGTGTTGATGAGGATCAATGTTCTTATTATGTAGAATGCTTGATAAAACCAACCATTTCAGTCTTAGATGTTCTCCCCCAATTCGCAGGTATTTTCTACATGAATATGAGTATTTATTTTCTGAAATTAAGTACTTTAGACCTTGATTTAGGTATTTTATTATTGAATTCAAGTACTCGACCGTAAACGAAAGTGAGGTGGCTAGAAAACTAATTTTGTGGTGTTGATGAGGATCGATGTTCTTATTATGTAGAATGCTTGATAAAACCAACCATTTCAGTCTTAGATGTTCTCCCCAATTCGCAGGTATTTTCTACATGATATGAGTATTTATTTTCTGAAATTAAGTACTTTAGACCTTGATTTAGGTATTTTATTATTGAATTCAAGTACTCGACCGTAAACGAAAGTGAGGTGGCTAGAAAACTAATCTTGTGGTGTTGATGAGGATCAATGTGCTTGATTAAAACCAACCATTTCAGTCTTAGATGTTCTCCCCCAATTCGCAGGTATTTTCTACATGAATATGAGTATTTATTTCCTGAAATTAAGTACTTTAGACCTTGATTTAGGTATTTTATTATTGAATTCAAGTACTCGACCGTAAACGAAAGTGAGGTGGCTAGAAAACTAATTTTCTGGTGTTGATGAGGATCAATGTTCCTATTATGTAGAATGCTTGATAAAACCAACCATTTCAGTCTTAGATGTTCTCCCCAATTCGCAGGTATTTTCTACATGAATATGAGTATTTATTTCCTGAAATTAAGTACTTTAGACCTTGATTTAGGTATTTTATTATTGAATTCAAGTACTCGACCGTAAACGAAAGTGAGGTGGCTAGAAAACTAATTTTGTGGTGTTGATGAGGATCAATGTTCTTATTATGTAGAATGCTTGATAAAACCAACCATTTCAGTCTTAGATGTTCTCCCCCAATTCGCAGGTATTTTCTACATGGATATGAGTATTTATTTCCTGAAATTAAGTACTTTAGACCTTGATTTAGGTATTATTGAATTCAAGTACTCGACCGTAAACGAAAGTGAGGTGGCTAGAAAACTAATTTTGTGGTGTTGATGAGGATCGATGTTCTTATTATGTAGAATGCTTGATAAAACCAACCATTTCAGTCTTAGATGTTCTCCCCCAATTCGCAGGTATTTTCTACATGAATATGAGTATTTATTTCCTGAAATTAAGTACTTTAGACCTTGATTTAGGTATTTTATTATTGAATTCAAGTACTCGTAAACGAAAGTGAGGTGGCTAGAAAACTAATCTTGTGGTGTTGATGAGGATCAATGTTCTTATTATGTAGAATGCTTGATAAAACCAACCATTTCAGTCTTAGATGTTCTCCCCCATTCGCAGGTATTTTCTACATGACTAAGAGTATTTATTTTCTGAAATTAAGTACTTTAGACCTTGATTTAGGTATTTTATTATTGAATTCAAGTACTCGACCGTAAAGGAAAGTGAGGTGGCTAGAAAACTAATCTTGTGGTGTTGATGAGGATCAATGTTCTTATTATGTAGAATGCTTGATAAAACCAACCATTTCAGTCTTAGATGTTCTCCCCCAGTTCGCAGGTATTTTCTACATGATATGAGTATTTATTTCCTGAAATTAAGTACTTTAGACCTTGATTTAGGTATTTTATTATTGAATTCAAGTACTCGACCGTAAACGAAAGTGAGGTGGCTAGAAAACTAATTTTGTGGTGTTTATGAGGATCGATGTTCTTATTATGTAGAATGCTTGATAAAACCAACCATTTCAGTCTTAGATGTTCTCCTCCAATTCGCAAGTATTTTCTACATGAATACGAGTATTTATTTTCTGAAATTAGGTACTTTAGACCATGATTTAGGTATTTTATTATTGAATTCAAGTACTCGACCGTAAACGAAAGTGAGGAGGTTAGAAAACTAGTCTTGTGGTGTTGATGAGGATCAATGTTCTTATTATGTAGAATGCTTGATAAAACCAACCATTTTAGTCTTAGATGTTCTCCCCCAATTCGCAGATATTTTCTACATGAATACGAGTATTTATTTTCGGAAATTAGGTACTTTAGACCTTGATTTAGGTATTTTATCATTGAATTCAAGTACTCGATCGTAAAGGAAAGTGAGGTGGCTAGAAAACTAATTTTCTGGTGTTGATGAGGATCAGTGTTCCTATTATGTAGAATGCTTGATAAAACCAACCATTTCAGTCTTAGATGTTCTCCCCGAATTCGCAGGTATTTTCTACATGGATATGAGTAGTTATTTCCTGGAGTTAAGTACTTTAGACCGTGATTTAGCTATTTTATTATTTAATTCAAGTACTCGACCGTAAGTGAGGTAGATGAGGATCGATGTTCTTATTATGTAGAATGCTTGATAAAACCAACCATTTCAGTCTTAGATGTTCTCCTCCAATTCGCAGGTGTTTTCTACATGGATATGAGTATTTATTTTCTGAAATTAAGTACTTTAGACCTTGATTTAGGTATTATATTATTGAATTCAAGTACTCGACCGTAAAGGAAAGTGAGGTGGCTAGAAAACTAATCTCGTGGTGTCGATGAGGATTAATGTTCTTATTATGAAGAATGCTTGATAAAACCAACCATTTCAGTCTTAGATGTTCTACCACAATTTGCAGGTATTTTCTACATGAATATGAGTATTTATTTTCTGAAATTAAGTACTTTAGACCATGATTTAGGTATTTTATTATTGAATTCGAGTACTCGTCCTTGAAGAAAGTGAGGTGGCTAGAAAACTAATCTTGTGGTGTTGATGAGGATCAATGTTCTTATTATGTAGAATGCTTGATAAAACCAACCATTTCAGTCTTAGATGTTCTCCCCCAATTCGCAGGTATTTTCTACATGAATATGAGTATTTATTTTCTGAAATTAAGTACTTTAGATCTTGATTTAGGTATTTTATTATTGAATTCAAGTACTCGACCATAAACGAAAGTGAGGTGGCTAGAAAACTAATTTTGTGGTGTTGATGAGGATCAATGTTGCTTGATAAAACCAACCATGTCAGTCTTCGATGTTCTCCCCACTTCGCAGGTATTTTCTACATGACTATGAGTATTTATTTCCTGAAATTAAGTACTTTAGACCTTGATTTAGGTATTTTATTATTGAATTCAAGTACTCGACCGTAAACGAAAGTGAGGTGGCCAGAAAACTAATTTTCTGGTGTTGATGAGGATCAATGTTCCTATTATGTAGAATGCTTGATAAAACCAACCATTTCAGTCTAAGATGTTCTCCCCGAATTCGCAGGTATTTTCTACATGGATATGAGTAGTTATTTCCTGGAGTTAAGTACTTAAGACCTTGATTTAGGTATTTTATTATTGAATTCAAGTACTCGACCGTAAACGAAAGTGAGGTAGCTGACTAATTTTGTGGTGTTGATGAGGATCGATGTTCTTATTACGTAAAATGCTTGATAAAACCAACCATTTCAGTCTTAGATGTTCTCCTCCAATTCGCAGGTGTTTTCTACATGGATATGAGTATTTATTTTCCGAAATTAAGTACTTTAGACCTTGATTTAGGTATTATATTATTGAATTCAAGTACTCGACCGTAAAGGAAAGTGAGGTGGCTAGAAAACTAATCTTGTGGTGTTGATGAGGATTAATGTTCTTATTATGTTGAATGCTTGATAAAACCAACCACGTCAGTCTTAGATGTTATCCCCCAGTTCGCAGGTATTTTCTACAT
>JAPQWV010005108.1:0-22770 GCA_027422505.1 Craterostigma plantagineum | reverse complement strand
TAAAATACGCTAGGCTTTAGTCGGGCGCCCGATAGGGGCCTAGCGCCTAGTCGGCTTAGACGGTTTCTAGGCAGGAATTAGGCGGTCTTTATTATTAAGTAAAAAGAAAATAAATAAATGTAGAGGACAGATGGCACCTTTACAGAAAAACTACATTTCTATTCTAATATAGGATTTATAGTCTAATATGCTTAATACTCTACCAAATTAAAAGTATATCTAATTTCTCTAAAACTTTAAATAAATAATATCAATTCCAACTATGAAATAGAATAGTTGGTAAAAAATGGCAGGGATGATGTCCAAAGTAATTATCATATTTTCTGTTTAATGTGAATATCTTTTAATATTTCAATTTATTATGCTAGTACATGAAACAAATATCTTTTACTAATATAATTTTAAGTCAGATAATTCAGTTCATTATATTTCAATTTATGCTTGGGCCTGATGTGGGTGATGGGTCCATTAAACCCATAGATAAACAAGATAGTATATAATATAGTGTAGTAAAAGCACATGAGAAGTTTTCTATTTAGTGTCCCACACCGATTACGAAATGTAGTAAGGGTGAGGTACTCTTCTATATAAACCCACATAACCATCAATAGATTGGGTTCACACCTTGCCATGTTTGTAAATGGCTTGTGGGCCTCTGGGCTTGTGGGCCTGTGGCTCTTAAATTTTTTGGCTGATTATGCTGATTATTTGTCGATAAAGATCGATCGAATCGGCCCGATTAATCGGCCGATTAGGCGGATTAACTCGTTTGAGAAAATAATCGGCTGATTATGTGGTTTTTTCGCCTCGGTACACCTCCGATTAGCGCCTAGGCGGCAGCCTAGGCCGAGTTTTACAACAATGGTTAGAACACGAAAAATCTGCTTAAGCTCGAGTTTTAGAATGATATCGATTTTAGGGTTTGAAGTTCATGTTGACATTCAACGTGTTCCTGAGAAAAGGGGTCGCGAACCATGAAACATGAACCATGAACCATTAAAAGGTGTTGTCATGTTGGGGTCGCGAACCATGAACCATATGACGAACTTCGCGAACCCCATGCAAGTCGTGAATTAGGGCACTTCACGAGTTGAGGAGGTTTCACGAGTTCGACAAGTCATGAAGCACATGCTAGGTATTGAGGTCGCGAACTCTAAGGGTTAAGTGGTCGGACTCGCAGCATGGACTTCCCGAATTGTTAAGTTCGCGAATTTGACTAGAGGCTTAAGGGTTCTCGAAGTGGGTAGGGAATGTATTCGAGTTCGCGAAGTGTTGAAGTATCAAATGTCGCGAATTGAATAAACTATACCATGACTTCACAAATTATAAAAGGATTAAAAGAGCACTTCGCGAAGTAATGGGGAGGAGTTATACTTTGTGAATTCTATGTTTGCCGAATCCTAGCTACTTCGCGAGCCATAGTTAGTTGGTGAAGCCTAGCTACTGGCAAAGTAATTAGGTAGAATGTTAGACTTCGCGAACCAGGGTAGTTTGCAGGATATCAATGTCACGAATTGAGGATGCAATGTAATGAACTTCACGAACCCTAGTTTGCGGGTTATTAGTGGAGTGGGCTAAGAGACTTTGCGAAATGAGTGTGAGTATCAAAGTCACGAGTCGAGGGAACATGGTGAAGCACTTCACGAATTTGTGGGGACTTGACTTCGCGAAATAAAAGGAGGTCGTGAAGTTTAAACTTCGCGACCCCTAGTTCGCGAAGCTAAGCTTGGCGAGTCTATAGCAAGTCACGAACCCTAGGCGAAATAAAGTTCACGAATTCAAAGCGGTTTCAAGTGCATGAATTCGTGAAGTAGGCATGGAAAGTTGGCGAATCCATGTACTTCACAAAGTAGTTAGCAAAGAGTGTTAAGTCACGAATCAAGAACTTCACGAGGTAAGCTAGGTTTGTAGTAAGCTTCACGAACTATAACTTGAGGGTTTCACTTGGCGAATTAAGATGAAATTGGCGATTTAGACTTCACGAAATCATAAGTGACGAACCCTAAGTAGTGGAAAGTGTAGACTTCGCGAAATGATCAACTTGGCGAGTTAGACTTCACGGCTTGATAAGTCACGAACCATTAGGAAAGTAGACTTCGCGAACTAGGGTAAGAGGGTTTCACTTCGCGAATTAGAATGAGCTTGGTGAATCATACGCAAGTGAAGCAGAACTCGCGAACTATAAAAGTTCGCGAAGCTTATGTGGGTGAGATGTATTTCGAAATTAAGAGAGGGATAATTAGGGTTCACAAAGTGAGTCCATAGGGCATTTCACGAATTATAAGGACATGAAAACTTAACGAATTGTAAGAAGTCTAAATTTGTTTCGTGAAGTAGGAAAAGAAGTTAGACTTTGCGAAGCGAGATAGAGAACTTGGTGAGTTATGAGAGTAATCTTCACGAGTTATGCGAGTGTAAGATAGTGCGTGAGCCATGAGGGAGTAAGAAATACTTCGCGAATTGGAAAGTTTGACTAGTTCACGAACTGCACAAACTTCACGAACTATATAAGTTCGCGAGGTGACTTCACAAAATGGAATGACCATGAAAGGTTCGCGGGAAACATGCATTCCATGAACTATATAAGATCACGGATTATAAGAGGCTAGGTTAATTCACGAGTTACACTTCACGAGTCATGAGCCGAAATTAGTTCACGAGTTAGGTATAATTCACAAGTCACGAGTTGAAGTTGACAAATATTTAGGAAATTCGAGATCTTAAAAAGCTTAGTTAGGTAATTTTGGTAAGTGTACTAAATTATAATTTTGTGCTTAAGGTCGTGAATTGGGGTCTCCACCGAGTCAGTAGCTAGTAATCTACGGACGACAGATAAGTGGAGACTTCACTTCAACTACAACACGTAACTTCTATATGCATGAATTATGTGACTAACTGTGTTTCTGACAGAACGTGAAACTAATGTGACATGATTTATTTACTATTGATGATGACATGACATGCATGTTCATATCATTCACGACATGATCATGTGCACGCACGCTTAGTATACAAGTTAGGACATGAGAGCGTGCATGAGTCAAGATCGCCTAAGAGCAATGAATATTTGCCGATATGGGCATCTGTTGTCGACTCAATGTCGAGTCACGGCTCTCCTATGCTACCATGGAAGTGTTGATGCGACGTCGATTATACGAATGATTATGATTGGGTTGATGCCCTCATGGCGGAAGGTGCGACCTGGAGGATGCGACCTGAGGGAATAAGCGACACCGAGGATATCTCGGGTGTTGGCAACCTCGGGGTAGGCTACCAGCGTGAAGCGTCCGCGTGACAGGCCGCATTTGGGATCGAAAAGGCGCCTTACGGAACAAAGGCAATTTGTGTGCTTGGGTTAGCTGCTCAATATGGACCGCATTGGGATTGGAAAAGCGTCGATGGCTTCTCAATATGGACCGCATTGGGATTGAAAAGGCGCCATATGAAGAAATGCAAATTGCGAACTAGGGTTAGCCTCTCAGTGTGTGTACTGTCACCTGTATGTATATTCCTAGTGGATTTGAGCTCCATGATGGTGCATGGTGAGATTGAAAATCCGAGGGCCCAATATGAAATGAGAGAACAAGAAGAATAGTGAAGTCTAGAAAGCATTGACGCGGATGTCTTTGCAAATTACGACACGTGCATTTCATGCATAGTTTCAACTTACTGAGCTTATCGCTCACCCCTTACGTTATGTGTTGTAGGTGCACGCGAACACGGTATGTGATCGCTTAGTGGCAAGGCGATCCTTTGAAGCCTCCAACGACTTTTGGGGGTTGTGTGTGCATGGATGACGACCTGTGAGGCCGGGCGCATAGATTTTTTTGCTGTGTAGTTGTACACTCCCTTGTAATTAGGAATTGTATGTAATTAGAATTTGAAGCATTCTTTTGTCATGTAAAGAACGACTTCCTTTATGAAAAAGGAAAAAATTTCATACGCATTTTTATATGTCTTTCAAATTACATCGTAGTCACATAAGTTAACGTTAGGAAAAGGTAGCGAAGGGATAGGGTCGCTACATACACTAAGTGGTAGTAAGCTGTCCTTCATCGTCTTCAAATGATATTTGATATTTGTAATATAAAACGATGAGTGTAGGGATTACTCCATCGAATATGATACGATGTGAAACACACAATTGTTGTTACGCATGAAAAAATATGTTATGGAAAAAAAGTATTTGAAAGCCACGTAAAACGCTTATCTAATAAGTTGTACCAAATATACCACTTATTTTACACCATTGAGCAGTCTGTAGCTGTTTTTGATTGTAGCGATATATGGTACCACAACTAAGTAGCTTATCGTACCAAAATTAAGAAAGATATTAGCCGACATTATACGATTCTTGATAGGTGAATTCATTTCTAACTGACATTGCAGATATAGTTATCTACATGATTCTGTCAGCTATCAGTAATTCTGACAAGTCAGGTTTTATTCCTGACAGATGACTTTTTGTATTTTTCTTCTCTTTTTTTATTGCTATTACTATGATGTACCGTTTTGATGTGTTTAGCGTATCACTTGAAAAAGAGCTTGGTGTACCTTGTACACAGTTGTCGTGCCTTGTACACACGGTTGTCATACCTTTTTTCATATTGTTACAGTATCAGTCACGAAAATAATCATTTGTCCCATAACAGTGTGTTAATAGTTTAATATATCCATCAAATTAAACCAACATGAAAAAAATGGATCTCAGTTGAACGAAGATTATAAGCTAACACGATCTCGGAATAAGCCAAAACATGTGGCCCGAAGCGAACCATAACCATTATAACAATCCACGTTAAGCTTACTAAATAGAGAAAACCATAATTGCTTTCATTCACAAATGGTACGACAAATAATTAAATACAGACCATATAAAGGTACGTCATAATAAGAGAAAAGGTACCAGAACAATAAGTAAATTGGTACACGATATACATAAAATTAGTACGGCAAAACAAATACGTCAAACCAAATAAAAAATAACCAATCACCAAAAACCCAAAAAAAAAGTGCAGAATGGAAGGAACAACATTAATTTCTAGTGAACATGCAATTCGATTTGGGCTAGATCAATTTCAAGAAAACCCCAAAATTTTTAACAACCCCAAAATTTCGATATTATTTCTGTCAACCGAAGCTCGTGAGTATGACTGAAATACGAAAACTCATATATCTTTTTCCCAGATGTCTATTTTCTTCTTGACGATTCCTATTTTCTTCTTCTTCTTCTTCTTCTTCTTCTTCTTCTTCTTCTTCTTCTTACTCGTCAAAATCTGGACTAATCGAGGATCGTTGCTCCTCCTCCTCCTCCTCCTCCTCCTCCTCTTTATGCGTTTTTTTGCTTTTAATGTTTCTTTTTCTTTTTTCTTTTCATCCCCTTTAATGTGTCTTACAACTAAACTTATCCAAAAACGGAAGCTCCATGTTTGTCTCTCTCTAAAAAACCCATCTTCCTCCTCCAAAAACCCTAGCCGCCGCAAGGTCTTCTCTGGAGGTGGAGGAGCTCCCATTTCCTTTTTTCTATCTCTTCTAGTTTGTTTCTTTACTTTTACTAAAAAAAAAAAAATCGTGCCGCCTCCGACCGCCTCCGCCGCGCTTCCGTCTCCTTCGCCATGGTTTGAAGAGGCTTGGTTGTTGTTCTGTTTTTCTTTTAAAAAAAAAAATTTCCAGCTGCCGCCTCCCCATCACCGCCTTCGTCCACCTACCTCGACCTCCCACCAGCCCGATGCGCCCGGCCTCCGCCAGCGTGAGGTCCGCCGCCGAGGTCGACCGAGGTTCAGCCGGCTCGGGAGGGATCCACCGCCGCCTTCTGCCTACTGCCACCGTTGCCGCTGCCGGCTTACCCCCGCACCGGCCGGCCGTTTGTGCCGCGTGGTGTTCTCTCCTCGGGGGAGCTTCCTCCTTGTTGGAGGTTCTCCCTTTCGTAGGAGTTTTTTCTCCCCTTCGTGGGAGCCTTCCCTACCCTAGTGGGAGTTTTTCCTCCCTTTGCGGAGTTCCCTTCGGGGTTGTTTTCCCTTGTTTGGGAATTTGAGAACGGATAATGTGCAATCACTGGTCATTACGCAATAGAAATAGTCAATTATGTTTAACATTTTGGTTATTGGTCTGTTGTATCTTTTTATCCATTTGGATTTATGAATGAAATCCTTCTTCTAAAAAAATGTGTGTCTTACAAAATAAAAAAGAAAATAAAAAGCATAAAGTAAAAAACGTCATTTTACTATAATTGATTCCTTAAGTTAAACAAAAGTTTCTAGTTGGTCCTTATGTGATAAAACTTACTGACACAGGGAGTTAAGTGAGAGATATGTTGCCTGGTAGGGATTTAAGTTAAATTTACTATAAAAAAATTCAAAGAAAATTATTCACTACATATTTTTTCTTCATTGTGGCATCATTATACATTTACATGCTACATAGCACACACATTTGAGTGTGAAAAAAGACTTATATTATATATATTAGTTTACGCATGTTACAACTAACATGCCTCCTCAAGTATATACTTATTTGCTACAAATAATGAATTTACTGATTTTGATTATGGTGCTTGTGGCTAATCGATTATCGTAACTAATACGAATTCAAGACCAGATCAAATCAAATCAAATCAAATCCACGATGGGACCTAATCCTATCGAGATTGTATCACGACACGTTGGATTGAATTCAATTAAACAAAGGCATGCACTACTTTTAAAGTTGCAAAGATAGGGCTGTTTGAATTGAATTGAAAGCTAAATATATAAGGAAATAAAGACAAAAAAGAGTATAAAAGCAAGTTAAAGACCTATTTAATACTAGGGCATTTACGTTTCAGGTCCCATTTAAGTTTCAATTAGAGTTTAGACTCCTGTCAGAAAATTCAGTTTTAAGGACCCAGTTTTTTTCAAAAACACTTTATGGTTCCCCAATACCACTTCATGAATTTGTGGTAACACTTCATGGATCTGTGGTACCACTTCATGGATCTGTGGTAACACTTCATGGGTCTAAGGTACCACTTAATGGGTCCGTGGTAACACTTCATGGGTCTGTGATAACACTTCATGGATCTGTGGTAACATATGGTCCTTTTCTCTAAATGAATCTTAAATTGGATCCTTATCTATAAATGAAACTTACATGGGTCCTTATTTCTAATTGAAAATATGAATTGCGGCCTGACTCGTAATTTGCACTTTAATAATTATTGAGGTGGGCAGGCCAGTTTGTCCCATTCTTATAACGTTTGTCAACAAGGAACAAACAAATTCAAGTTGACGACTTGAACTATCTAAGCACGAGCGAACACGAACTCAACTCTTACAAAAATCAAGTCAATAAAGCGACAATAGAAATCGAAATCGAATGTGAAGCCTCTCAAAGACACAAGACTGGCTAATTTTGTTCTTTATTCCAACGGGCTATAAATGTTATTAAATTAGACAGGCATAAAAAGTTGTCCTAAGTGTTTGACTTAGGAGTTTAGCTAGCTGTATATAATTGTGACCTTAGCTTAGGAGGTTGTATGCCCGTGTGGATAAAATCGAATCTTCTAAGTGAAACCTTCATTGAGATGAAGAAGAGGAGTTCCGAACTTCCATAAACTAACTCTTTGCATTCACCCAAACACATGCATACGCTTCCGCGCTGAAGGCTCACTCTTTGATGGGTTGCGGTCACAATCTCTAACGAGCTAAAAATGGAAAATATTTAGAGAAGAACCGAGTGTATATTTACTCCCTCTAAACAGTAAGCGATTCTAACATTATCTTTTATTGCTAACTTTCTAAAGGTGTATTTTTCTTTCTTTATCGCCTCGAATTTTTTAAAATGGATGTCCCAGCATTCGAAGGACTTCTCATTTATTTGATGGTTCTTATGAGTTCCATATTACCTTTTTTTCTACAAAAAAAAAATATTCACACAAGTTCGGTGAGTCAAAGATGCACCTCACTGTCGGTTTGAGTCAAATCCATCGAGGCTAATCTTCTAACTTAGTATGTATTTCAAGTTGACATATACGTACTATCCCTCTAATGACGAGCTCAGCCAATTAACTCTATTCCTTGGAAACTATATCTACTACTATTATAAAAGAGGGAATACGGCCTGTTTATAAGATAGGTTACCGGTGATTCTTTTAGTTTTATAGCTAAAATTTAAAACTGGCAATTCTGAGTTCCAGGTCACAATTGATGTCAGAGCATTTAAGGCATTACGTAAAAGCATGGTACAACTGAATTCTTTTTTGTGGTGGGCGGTTAGGTTTCCCAAGTGTCATTATTAGTTCTGAGAAACACAAGATTTTAAGCATGTCAGTAACATTTTCTATAATATATTATAAAATTATATCTTCCAAGGATACGCTATAATATATTGGTAACTTGTTCTGTATTGATGTGAAGAAGTTATGTATTCAAATTACTATGATGGGACAACCACATTTTACAGGATCGTAATAGATGTGGGAGAATGTCTGTGTCTCACTCATAATATACATGTATAATATATAAGATAATTATTTTTTTTTTTTGAAAAGGAATATATAAGATAATTATTGGTAAAAGATTTATATATATTTAATTAAGGAATAAATCAACGTCACTCCCTACATATTTCTATTTTTGCTTCATCTCTTCCATTCCATCTTCTAAAGCAAAAGGCCCAAATACTCTTCCATCTTCTTCGTTATATCTTCCAACTCACAGTGCTCTTGGTCCACACGAGCCATTAGTCAATTAGAGCGAAACAAGTCGCCAGCTTCCCACAAACTATTCCCGCGCGCATCAGCAATTCCTTTCCTCGCACTCTACTGTAAACCCTAACATTATACCTTTTCCTCGACTTGTAGTGACTTCGATTTCACAGCTGTCGGTTTCAGGTTTCAGGCAGCTCTTTGCAGCGGGTGGTTGCTAGATTTCTCGCTGATTCTCTCCGATATGAGGCAGATTCCGTTCAGTTGCAACCAAAGGGACATCGTGCAGATCCAAGCCAAGTAGAGCAGAAGTCTGTCCATTATTTTGTATTCTGTCTTGACTCTGTTTGGGCTGATTTAGCTCGCTACTACAAATCTAGCTTCCACATCAATCGCTTTCCATTTTTTTCAGGGAAAAGACTTAGGCACCTAGCTCGCTGGTAGCTGCTTGTATTGCTTCGCTGCTTGGCCAGGTAAATCCCCGTTTTTATGGACATGACTTGGTGAAGAAATCATATAGTCATGTTGTGAATTATATTTCACGCTACGATCCACAAATGCATATGGGCTAACTATCTTGTGCTATATTTTCAGTTCTAACAAAAATTTCGTATTTGAGAATCATTTTGTTTGGATTAAAATACATGGTTTCAGTCCTTCATTCCTTTATCTGATATAGTAAAAGCTTGTTCGAGAGTTATCAAATAATATCGATCACTCACTTTTTCATAGTCAAAAGTGGCTCTGGTCGACTGTCCTAGAAAAGTGCCTTGTTCATAGTTTAAACTTGTTTTCATGCAATAAAATTGGATTTACATCTTGTATATCTTCTTTGTGGCTTTTCCTAATATTTCACTACAATTTATGATGAGAGATGTGATAACATCTGAGTAGCTAAGCTTATATTTTACTGATTAAATGTCAGGAACAAGGTGATTGGCTTGTGGATGTGTTGCTGTCTTTGTCTAGAGCTGCTGTACTGTATATCGTAACTTCACCCTCAGGTATATTGTGTCTAAAATATATACCTCTTCGCTGATGTTATTCCCTATATATACGATCTGCTTTTATTTGATAAACCATATGTTTCTTCTTTTCTTCTATTTTGGTTGGTGTAGGGTAGCAAAATGTTCCTTCTTTTATTTGAACTTGGAGTAAAGGTATGTTTTTTCGTTTCTCTATGATATATAATTCGAGGGCACCTACCTTTGTTTTCCGCGATTAGACAACTAATGTTAGATATGTGTTACTCCCTACAATGTAAATCCATTTAGAGGAACACCTTCATTTATATGGTTGGGATTTTGTGAGTCGACTCTGTTATTCTTCCTGTGTATCGTTTCGATTACATACCTACTAAATAGAATGGTGCGAGGTCGTAAGAGAAAATATGCTTCACTTGAAGAAAAAAGACAAACAAAAAACATGCGTCGCAAAGAGGTGAGCAGAACACGATCGACCATAAACTCTAATCTTGGCCGTTTAAGGTGCATAGCTACAGAACCTGATATCCTACCGACTGTGTCTAATTGTATGTATTGTAATGCTAGACGTGTCTACTTAGAATCCCCTGGATTTTGTTGTTCATCGGGAGAAGTGAAATTATGCGAGGCGAAAATGCCATCTGACTTGATAGATCTATACTTGGGTAATTTTGAGGAAGCCAAGCATTTTCGCCAATATGTCCGTCATTACAACAATGTATTTGGATTTACCTCATTAGGAGTACACTATGATAGTTCTCTAGCTAAAAGAAACAATGGAATTTATACGTTTCGGGTTCAAGGTCAACTCTACCATTATTTAGATTCATTAGTTCCGACGAATAATGCAATTCCTAGAAATCTTCAATTATACTTTTATGACACCGATCATGAAATTTCGAATCGTATGTTGGCTAATTCAAATTTTAAGGAAGCGGTTGTTGAAAAATTAGCTAACATATTGCAATGTAATCCATATGTCAAATTCTTCAGAAATCTCAGTAATTTTCCGGATCTAAGTGACTATAGGATTGCTTTACACAGTGACCCTGCAGTAGATGAACGTGTCTTTAATAGGCCAAATACGTCTCAAGTTGCTGGAGTATGGCTAGAATCAGATAGTGTTAATCAAGATGCAAGCCCTCACATACAAGTATATCCAAAGGATCATCCAGCCAAATTATTAAACATTATTATGGTTGTTATGACCCGCTACAATATCCTCTTATTTTTCCTAGCGGCGAACCTGGGTGGCGTCGGAAAGTGGAAAGATTAAATCAGCAAAATAAACGATGTTTGACTGATGTACAATGTAATGAAGGTATGTCGAGTGTAGAATTGGGACAAGGTGCTGATGATATTCTAACGAGTGAACTTCAAGGTATTGTTTGGCGAGTTTCGGTTACACTTCATGATTTATTTTTTTTAGCATATGCATAATTTGATTTATTTTTTAGGTTCTACTGAGAAGGTTGTTGGGAAGAACACAGTGTCATGTCGTGAATATTATTGCTATAAGTTGCAGGTAAGGGAAAATGATTTTTCGTATTTGCTACATGTTGGTAGACTTCTACAGCAATATGTTATAGACATGTACATTAAAATAGAAACGTCAAGGTTAGATTTTTACAGAAATGAAGAAATCCAAAGTCGTTTGCGTAAAGAGGTATACCAAGGTTTGCTAGATAGTGTAGCTCAGGGTTGTCAGAGGGGTTCTGAAGTTGGAAAACGTGTAATATTACCTACTTCCTTCATTGGCGGACCTAGAGACATGCGTAAAAGATACATGGATGCTTTGTCTTTGGTTCAACGATATGGAAAACCCGATATCTTTTTAACAATTACTACAAATCCAAATTGGCCTGAAATAAAAGCATTATGTTTGTCTACTGATGAAATTCAAAATAGACCTGATGTTGTAGCAAGAATATTTCATGCGAACTAGAAGTCTTAAAAAATGAGTTATTTAAAAATAAAATTTTTGGTACTGTTGTTGCCTATGCTTATGTAGTTGAATTCCAAAAACGTGGTTTACCTCACGCTCATTTCTTGTTAATTCTTAGTCAATCGTCGAAGATATTTGCTCCAGAAGCATTTGATACATTAGTTTGCGCCGAATTGCCTGATGCAGATACAAATTCCTACTTATATCAATTAGTAAAGAAACATATGATGCACGGGCCATGTGGAACTTTGAATCCTAAGTGTCCCTGTATGAAAACAAATGTTGGGTGCAAGTTTAAATATCCTAAAGATTTTTCAGAAATAACGAAGTATGGAGAGAACTCTTACCCAATATATCGTCGGAGAGATGATGGTCGTTATGTTAACATACGAGGGTCACATCTTGATAACCGTTGGGTCGTACCACACAATCCGTATTTACTTGCAAAATTTAATTGTCACATCAATGTAGAAATATGCTCAACAATTCAGGCCATTAAGTATATCTACAAATACATTTATAAAGGTCATGATAAAATTTTATATTCGTTGAACACAAATGATGACGAACCAGTAGTTGATGAAATAAAAGCATTTCAACGTGCAAGATGGATATCAGCGCCCGAGGCAATGTGGAGAATTTTCAGTTTTGACCTTAACCATGTGCACCCTCCTGTCATTTCTTTACCGATACATCTAGATAATGAACAAGTCGTATCGTTCTCTCGCGATCAACATCTTCAGACAATTATCGACAAACCATCGATAAAGAATACTATGTTGACCCAATTCTTTCACATGAACGAGCATGATAACTATGCAAAATCAAAGAATTGTTTATATATTGAGTTTCCAGAGTATTTTACTTGGTATGCCAATATAAAAGAATGGAAACAACGTAAGAAACGAACTGTAATTGGGCGTATATTAACTTGCCATCCATCTGAAGGAGAGAGGTTCTATCTGAGGTTATTATTAATGCATGTTAGAGGACCAACATCTTTTGAGCATTTAAGGACTATTAAAGGAAAAATACTCAAAACCTTCAGGGAAGCTGCACAGATGTTAGGACTAATGGAGGACGACAACACATGTGAGGAATGTCTTGCAGAAAGCATAACGTACTTGATGCCTGGTGCTTTGCGGCAACTATTTGCCACATTACTTATTTATTGTTCTCCGAAAAATCCAAAGGATCTATGGGTTAAATTCGGACACTATCTTTCAGAGGATTTTAGAAAAGATAAAACTCTTGCTCCTGAGTTAACAAAACTAAAAGCAATTGAGTCTATCACGTATCATCTGTATTCAATGGGCAAAAGAATTGAAGATTTCCCTTTTCTAAGCGAAGGTATACAATTGAATTCCACTCATAATCTAGCAAAAGAACTGCAGGCTGAACAAAATATTAACGTAATTGAGGAAGATATTTCAGCATTTGCGAAACTAAATAGAGAACAACGTATGGCTTACGATAAAATCTTATATCACGCCAATAATAATTTGCCAAGAGTATTTTTCATCGATGGGCCGGGGGGGTACCGGGAAAACATTTTTGTACAAAGCTCTGCTAGGTACAATAAGGTCTTCGAAACATATAGCCCTCGCCACGGCCACTTCTGGCGTTGCTGCATCTCTTCTTCCTGGAGGACGTACTTCGCATTCAAGATTTAAAATTCCATTAGATGAGAGTGGCTCGAAATCGTGTAACATCAGTAAACAGAGTACGCTCGCTTATTTACTTCGAGTAACAAAACTAATTATTTGGGATGAAGCCACGATGGCAAAACGCGATGTTATCGAGAAGTTTGACGAAATACTGAGAGACGTTATGGATTCAAATGTTGTATTTGGGGGCAAGGTTATTGTGTTCGGAGGTGATTTTCGCCAAACATTACCTGTTGTTGCAAGGGGTACCAAAGAAGACATTATAGACGCGTCCATAGTTATGTCGCCCTTGTGGAATCAATTTGAGAAAATAAAGCTCCACCAAAATATGCGGGCACTGCACGACCCTGAATTTTCTTCATATCTATTAAGAGTTGGCAACGGCACTGAAGGCGTTGATGATACTGATCAAATTCAGATTCCATCTAATTCAACCATTTATTTTGAAGATGATGAAACATCGCTAAATAAACTGATAAATGCAGTTTTCCCGAGTATCGAACATAACTTCCACCCCCGGTCATTCGTGAAAAGAGCAATATTAACTACAAGGAATGATTTTGTACACGAGATAAATGATGTGCTACTAAGTAAATTCTCTGGTAGAAATAGTGTACTTAAGTAATGACGAAAGTTTTGGTGCTTGTTCTATTCCAGATCAAGAAGAACTCTTTCACTCTTTAACACCAACTGGCCTCCCGCCGCATAAGCTAATACTAAAAAAAAATGCACCAATTATATTGCTTCGAAACCTTAATCCCACTGAAGGTCTTTGTAATGGAACACGTCTTATATGTAGAGATTTTAATAGTAACGTAATTTATGCTGAAATTTCAGTTGGAACACATACTGGAAAGGCTGTGTTTATTCCACGCATAACCTTAGAATCACCACAAAATAATTTTTCATCTATCCATTTTAAAAGAAAACAATTTCCGATCCGTCTATGTTTTGCGATGACAATTAATAAAGCACAAGGACAAACATTAGATTTTGTTGGAATCTATCTGAAAGAACCTGTATTCTCTCATGGGCAGCTTATGTTGCGTTATCAAGAGCTAAATCAGTTCATGAAGTAAAAGTATTGATTAGACCACTATCGCCACAAGCACAAATAAACAATCGTACCAAAAATATTGTTTATCACGAAGTCCTCACAGCGGCGGAAGTTAACTAATTATAATAATATCGAACCGAATACTATCAGGTCGAATAATTTAGTTTGCAATGGTGTCAAGGGTTTGTGCTCACTGATTGGATATATATAACGCACTTGTTGCATTATGACATACTAAATCTTCAATCATGTACTACAATTGCCGACCCATCACAAAGTATGAAGGTTTAGTGCATTACCTTCTATCAAGGCTATCGTAACTGAATAAATTCTTCTGCGACAATGTTTTGGAGTATGCTTAAAAACCTATCATCGTAAAGAATAATTAATGCATAGGACTCATGGCAAATCCACCAATACACAAGGCGCTGGAAGGTACTTCCAAATAATCTTTTTAGCTTTTTAAGGTACTTCCAAACACATGGCGCATAAACAAGCCAGTGTTTTGTTTCTCTATGAATGTTGACGGAATGTGAACCATGTCAGATGCATTCTCCATCAAGTATCTCCTTATGTGAGTCATCTTCATGTCGAAAGCTCCAGGCATCATATCAAACAATTGAAAAAAACCAACACTTCGGGCCAAAACATCTCAACAGAGGTACATTCTATTGCAAAGATAAAAAAAATGAATGTTTGTAGACATGGATTAATTGACGTTTTTCAATATTTTTTGCAGATATTAGAGGATGCTGTTATTGCTTTTTATGTACTTTCATACTGGGGTAGTGGTTTGCTTATAAATTGTTAAATTAAACGTTTCGGTAACATTTTACTTTTACATAATTTGTTTATGTATGAGTATCTAATGTATATTTTCCCTTGATCAGAACACATTATTTAAATCACTCGATGTCCGGGCTATGATTTTATGAATGCCGCGCAACGCGCGGCTTCACTTTCCTAGTAAGTTACATAAAGCGAACCTATATTCCGATGCTTTTTTTTTTCCTCTCTCTCTCCGGTGTATTTCTTACAAGTCTAGCTATTCTTTTAAAATTTAATCTTGGTAACACTTGCGTGAATCCCACTTCATTAATTGAATGGGATCATAACTGCCACCCACCCATTCCCACCCCCACCACCCCTCCAACAAACACCCCACCCCTTCCGCCTTACCTCCTCCCCCGCCTCCATTAACGGAGGTCGGGGGAGCCGCCTTTCTTTCTTTTTTTCTTTATTTGCATTTAAATAAAAAAACAAAAAAATGGCTTCTCCCGTTTCACCCGGCCGCCCACCACCTGCCCTTGCCGCCCGCCGACCACCACCTGCCATCGGTGCCGCCGAGCTCCGCTCCACCCCGTTTGCCGCCTCACCGCCTCCGCCCCACTTTCTCTTGCCGGCGTCTCCACCTTCGTCAGCCTCGCCCACCTTCGTCTCCGCCTGGCTCGCGCCCTCCTTGACGTCCGGCTCGCCAAGGGTAGCCGCCCCCAGGTCTGCCCGCCATGCTTGTCACTTACCCCCATCGCCTGCCGTCGCCACTGTCTTGAGTCTCTCCGTTGTGGGAGCTCATCTTTCCCGACTCGAGGTCGGGAGCCTTTTTCTCCCTAGTGGAGCTCTCAGTCCGATGAAGATAAAATCCTGACGTCGAACGCCAAGTGAAAGTGAAGAGTATCGTAGAATTAGCTTAATCGCTTTTTCTGTTATAGGTTCTTTAGTTCTTGGTTGTTGATAATGAGTTTTATTTTCTGTCGGTTTTTTGTCCCTTGTGGACCATTTTCTCCCCACGTGGGAGTGTTGTTCCCCTTGTGGGATTGTATGTTGCTCCTAAGTGAGCCTTTGTTCTCCCGGTTGACGATGTACCGGTGAGACCCCTTGGGCTATTTAGCTCTGTATCTTTTGTCGTTAATGCAAGCTATCGTTTCGAAAAAAAAAAAAAAAGAATGGGATCATAACTTCTTTCTTTTAACTCGGTAACTGCAAATTAGGAAGAGAGGAGGAGGAGAAAGAACACGTGGCCACAGATTTTATTGAGATGCACACAGGATTACACAATTCTTTATTTGTTTCCGTGGAAGCACATGATCATAATTCCATATCACTCCATTCCACGTATCTCGATTCTCTCCCCCAGAATGTTTAAGGAGGTTTTTGGCACTAACAAAAGAGAATATAATAGTTCCTTCCGAAAAAAAAAAAGAGAATATAATAGTAATACTATCAAAATCACTTCTTGGAATAATAAGTTCACCCTTAATGCCCAAGAAAAACTATTCTCACAAAATGAACTCCTTAAGAGAAAACCCCATCTTCTACTCGTTAGTTCTATCTCGCGTGCTTTTGCTGATTGAGAAAGAATAGGAAACAACACTAAAACTGAGATTGATCGAGAAAAGAAAAAAGAAAAAATTTGCAGAATGATGATGAGTCAGATTTTGCTGATAACAGCCCTAGTAAGCTTAGCAGCAAGCGTATGCCTTGGAGCCGTATTTCTCTACGTTCAACGGAGCAGAAAAACCCAAGAATCTTCCATCCAAAACCAAGGCTTGGAAGCCCAGCACCTGAACTTGAGCATCAGAACAACAGCCACGAGCGACAAGAAGCTATCCTTCGAAAGATCTCGTTACAACTTCGACACAGATCCCACAACAACGCCCCACAAGAAAACCCTCGACAGCTACACCTTTGAAGATCTCAGCAAAGCCACGGACAACTTCTCCTCCATGAATCTGATAGAAGGTTCCGTCTTCCACGGCCGTTTGAAGGGGAAGAGCGTAGCCATAAAGAGGACTTCATCAGATTTCATCTCAAGAATCGATTTCATCCTCTTCTACGAAAGGCTCCACAGGCATCCCTTCATAATGAGGCTCTACGGCACTTGTTCTGCTTCTAGTTCAGCTGATTCCTTCCTAATCTTCGAATACGCCAAGAACGGCTCATTGAAGGATTGGATTCACGGCGGCCTGGCCATCAAGAGCCAGTTCATTGCTTCTTGCGAGTGCTTCTTGACTTGGAATCAGAGGCTGAAGATATGCCTCGACGTTGCAAAAGCACTTAAGCTCATGCACCATACTCTGACGCCTGGCTATGTCCATAGGCACATAAAGAGCAGAAACGTTTTCTTGGACGACAACTTCAGCGCCAAAGTTGGGAACTTTGGAATGACGAACTGCGCCGTCGAAGATGGAGATGACGATGGGTACTTAGCACCTGAGTATGTCTCCCAAGGCACTGTTTCGCCGGGAACCGACGTGTTTGCTTATGGGGTCGTTTTGCTAGAGATTTTATCGGGAAAACCGCCGATGGCTTGCGACGACGAGGGGAGATCAATTGTGAAGCTCTGCGATGAAATTAAGGCGCTTTTGGGGTCGGAGAATGCTGGGGATTTCTTGGGGTGGATCGATTGTTCGTTGGGGGAGAATTAACGTTCGATGCGGCGGTGATGTTGGCCAATCTGGCGAGATCTTGCTTGGAGGACGACCCTTGTTTGAGGCCTAACGCCGGAGAAATTGTGGTGAAATTGACGAGAATCGTCGAGCAATCATCGCAGGGTGACGCCGGCGGCGGCGGCGGTAGTGAGAGTTCGTGCAAGCCCCTTGTTAAGGCTGTTAGTGTGTGAGTGAGACTGTGTGTATGCGTTGAAATAATAAACTTGATTTTGGGCCTTAATAATTACTATGGATTTAGCATTGGGCTTAAGAGAATAATTGGCCCAATTTCTAGAACCTTATGATAAATATCTAAGATATTTTCTATAGAATATCTAGGATAATTCTATAGAAATATCTAGGATATTTTGGTAGAAGAATCTACGAGAAATCTGGATTAGGGACATGTGTCTTAATCTTAGACACATCTTAAGGATGTGGAATTAGTATAAATAGGGGTGAGGTCCTTGCCATTTGTATCAAGCAAGTGAAAATCAAATCAAGTGTTGTAATATAAAGCCTCTTCCTCTAAACACTATCCTTCGATATCAAGGTCCTCCCTTCCGATATAAGTCCTAATTTCCAACAAAGTGATATGAGAACTAGAAGATCCTAAGGCGATGGCGGGCGGCATGGTTCCCTTCCAAGTCCCGACACTCAACAAGAGCAACTACGACAATTGAAGTATCAAGATGAGGGCGCTCCTTGGATCACAAGACGTATGGGATATCGTGGAGAAAGGCTACGTCGAGCCGAAGAACGAAGAAACCCAATCTCAAACTCAAAAGGATAGTTTGAGAGAATTGCGAAAGAGAGACAAGAAAGCTCTCTACCTAATCTATCAAGGATTAGATGACGACGCTTTCGAGAAGATTTCGGAAGCAAAGACCGCCAAGGAAGCATGGGAGAAGCTTCAAACGTCGTATAAAGGAGCGGATCCGGTAAAGAAGGTACGTCTTCAAACTTTAAGAGCCGAGTTTGAAGCCTTGCATATGAAACAAGATGAAGTTGTGTCGGACTACTTCTCGACGGTATTAGTAATAACCAATCAACTAAAGAGGAATGGCGAGAAAATTGATGATGTTAGAATCATGGAGAAAATTCTTCGCTCGTTAGATCCAAAATTCGAGCATATTGTAGCCATCATAGAAGAAACTAAGGATCTAGAAGAAATGACGATGGAGCAACTATTGGGGTCATTTCAAGCTCATGAAGAGAAGAAAAGGAAGAAGGAAGGGATTATAGAACAACTACTCAAACTGCAAGTTGATCCTGCAAAAGAAAGGGATAATGATGAAAATTATCAAGGATGAGGCCGCGGGCGAGGTCAAAAAGGAGGGGAGGAGGTCGTGGGCACGGATACGGACGAGGTTGGAGGCCCAACGATGTAGGCAACAACAATCACTAAAGAAGAGATAACTCAACGAGAGGTCGCGGGAGAGGTAACCTAAGATCAAGGTATGATAAACCAAAAGTTAGGTGTTACAATTGTGAGAGATTTGGGCACTATTGTTCCGAGTGTAGAGTTCCTAAACATAAAGTTGAGGAGAAGGCCAACTACATCGAAGAGAAAAATGAATAAGATATTCTACTACTAGCCCATAAGGATGATGAAAGAAGCGAGAGTAACAAGTGGTACCTAGATACCAGCGCAAGCAATCACATGTGCGGGAAAAGGAACATGTTCGTAGAGCTTGATGAATCGGTGAGCGGCAATGTTGCATTCGGGGACGAATCAAAGGTCTCGGTGAAAGGGAAAGGTAACATTCTTATTCGCTTAAAGAATGGAGGGCATCAATTCATCTCCAATGTCTACTACGTGCCGGAGATGAAGAGTAATATCTTAAGTCTTGGGCAACTCTTAGAGAAAGGTTATGATATTCGCCTAAGAGACAATAACCTTTCTATAAGGGACAGTTCAAATAAATTAATCACTAAGGTACCGATGCAAAGGAACCGCATGTTCGTCCTCAACATCATGAACGATGTTGCGAAGTGCCTCAAGACGTGCTATAAAGATCCAGCATGGATTTGGCATCTTAGATATGAGCATCTAAATTTCGGCGGACTAGAACTGCTATCAAAGAAGGACATGGTGAAAGGATTGCCATCCATCATCCACCCCAATCAAGTATGCGAAGGATGCTTAATCGGAAAGCAGTTCAAGAAGAGTTTTCTAAATGAGTCGAGCTCGACAGCTAAAAAACCCTTGGAGCTAATTCATACCGACGTGTGCGGACCAATCAAGCCGAGCTCACTTGGTAAGAGTAACTACTTCCTTCTCTTCATTGATGACTTTTCAAGAAAGACATGGGTATACTTCTTAAAGCACAAATCGGAAGTATTCGAGAACTTCAAGAAGTTCAAAGCTCTCGTTGAGAAAGAAAGTGGCCTCAAGATAAAGCAATGAGATCCGATCGTGGAGGAGAATTCACCTCGACAGAATTTAATAAGTATTGTGAAGAGCACGGGATAAGACGGCCCCTGACTGTACCAAGATCCCCCCAACAGAATGGAGTAGCAGCGAGAAAGAACAGAACAATCCTCGACATGACCAGAAGCATGCTCAAGAGTAACCGAAGGAGTTCTGGGCAGAAGCAGTCGCATGTGCAGTCTACCTCTATAATCGATCTCCAATAAGGAGTGTGTGGGAAATGACACCGCAAGAAGCATGGAGTGGTAGGAAACCTAGCATATCACATCTAAAAGTCTTCGGAAGCATAGCCCATGTGCACATTCCTGACGAGAAAAGAAGCAAATTGGACGACAAAAGTGAGAAGTACATCTTCATAGGCTATGACAACAACACCAAGGGATACAAACTTTACAATCCGAAGACAAAGAAGACTATCATCAGTCGAGACGTGATATTCGACGAAGAAGGAGAATGCGATTGGAACGCATGCAAAGGTGATTACTACTACACTCCATTCTTTGAAGAAAATAACAAAGAAGAGCCAACAATGGAGCAAGCAGAAGACGAGCCCACTACTCCAATAACATCATCGGCTGCGAGTTCAGAAGAAGAAAGCTCAAGCGAGAGAACCCCACGCTTCAGAAGCCTAAAAGAGATATGTGGAGTACCAGAAGATCAAAATAACCTAACCCTCTTCTGCCTCTTCGCGGACAGTGAGCCATTGAGCTTTCAAGAAGCCGTGAGAAATAAGAACTGGAAAGACGCCATGGATGAGGAAATTAAAGCTATCGAGAAAATGACACGTGGGAGCTAACAACACTGCCAAAGGGGCATAAGGCGATTGGCGTAAAGTGGGTGTATACAGCAAAGAGAAATGCCAAAGGAGAAGTTGAAAGATACAAGGCGAGATTAGTGGCTAAAGGCTACAGTCAAAGAGCGGGGATCGACTATGACGAGGTATTTGCTCCAGTCGCTCGACTAGAAACTGTTCGACTAATAATATCTTTGGCAGCTCAGAACAATTGGAGAATTCATCAAATGGATGTGAAGTCCGCCTTTCTAAATGAAGTTCTTGAAGAAGAAGTTTATATAGAGCAACCGCAAGGATATAAAGTAGCTGGAGAAGAAGACAAGGTTCTAAGATTGAAGAAGGCTCTTTACGTGTTGAAGCAAGCACCGAGGGCATGGAACTCACGGATCGACAAGTACCTTCAAGGGAGAAATTTCATCAAGTGTCCATACGAGCATGCACCAATGCACCCTACATCAAAATTCAAGGTAACGATATCTTAATCGTATGCTTGTATGTGGACGATTGAATTTTCACAGGCAATAATGTAACGACCCGACTTCCTAGATACGTATTTTGGCGGATTTTCGCAGCGTAAGCAGCGGAAAGCCCATTTAATTAAAACTTTTAAAACATAATAGTATAAATACGTTCAATGTCTAAATCCATAAACTCGTTCCACAGGTCACGTCCCATGTACTGCGCCGCCCTCAAAAGTCCGTGGAGTCACCGCCATCAGCCGCCTTACCTACACACGTAAACCCTGAGCTTTTGCGAGTAGATGAAAATATGCATGAATGCAAATGCTCTCACATCCCAAACCCGGCACCTCACAAATGCACACTCGACATCTCGTACGCTAGTTCCTATTTCAACTCTCAACTCATAAATAGGGCCCTAGGCTAGACTCGGAATCCACGCATAAAATGTCATATAATGTCATGATAGTACGGCCCCATCTCGGTCTCAACCGTAACTATAACCATGACAAGTGGTAACGGCCCCATCTCGGTCTCAACCGCACCTTATTGACAAGCGGCCCCATCTCGGTCTCAACCGCAAGCGCTTCAGCGAATCGTATCCTGACAACTAATATCGATCACTTTGCCCCACTCATCTACACTACCGTGACCCCACACGATTATAACTCCTCTCGTACCACGTGTATGCAAATGACATGCAAATAAAATGCAACATATCACCATGCAACATATAAAATGTAATGTATCGGCCCGAGGTATTAGCTCGGCCCGATCTCGAAAATCCTCATACACCAAATAATTCGGGCCCGAAGCCCGCGTTCTGATTTTTTATCGGCCCGAAATCTTAACCACCAAAAGTCTCCCCGGAATTTCACTAAGAGTTACCAAAATTTAATCATTTTCACTTTAAGACCCTAATTTCACAATTGATCCATATTTTAATATATTTTCAAATTCTAACGTCCAATCTCAAAATATCACTTAAGTTCCCAATTTAAAAATGTATTTCTGAATTTTACATTTAAAAACCCCAAAATTTTATAACTTACTTTTTAGGACCCGAAAGTTTTCCTAAGCTCAGATCTACCCGAATCTTTAAAAATTTCAAACCCCAAAATCTTTATATTTCTTTAAAAATCTACCTTGTTCAGAACTTTACAACACAGACTCCCTGAATTTTGTAAAATTTCGATTAAGTCCTAAAATTTTAACCATACGGCTGTTTTGCGACAGTTTCGGATTTCTCAATGATCACAAAGTAAACGATGTCCGATGGACTTGAAATTTTAACCACAGTTAAAGAACTTACATAAGATGAT
>JAPQWV010005107.1:0-22783 GCA_027422505.1 Craterostigma plantagineum | reverse complement strand
CAAACTTCAAAGAAACAGAAGAAAAGTGATCTATCTATATATGAGATGGCTTGATGCATCGTACCTACGCAAGGCCCACTCATAAAGCAGATGTAGTGTTACTTTAGTAACAGGATTTGGGGCTTTGAATTACACATGCAGACTTCTCTTCAGCTATTTAAAAGCAGTAAACGCCTCCGAAGATATTGCAAAGGGATTACTCAGGAAACTTAATGGCAAACAAAGGTGATCACAAAATCCTCATTTAATGCAATAGAATTATCTCAATTAATTTTGTCAAATTACTTGGGAGAATTAGGGTTGTCAATGGGGCGGGGCTTCCCCGTCCCCGCGGGGTCCGCTCCGAATAGGACGGGGAATCCCCGCTACTCTAACCCGCGAGCGGGGACGGGGGAAATTTTTCCCCGCGGATATCCGCGCCCTGTTCCCCGCCCCGTCCCTGATAAATTAAAATAATAATTATTATATTCAATTAACATTATTATAAGATAAATAATATTAAAATATACTTTGTATAACATCAATATGATTAAAATATAGTTTAAATAATATTAAAAAATATTTTAAATAATATAAATTAAAATATAGTTTAATAATATTAAAATAACTTAAATTTTTTTTTTTTTTAAATAGTGACGGGGCGGGGAATCCCGTGGGGCGGGGGTCCCGGGGGACGGGGACGGGGACGATTTCATCCCCGTTGCCTCGCAGGGACGGGATTAGATCCCCGCCCCCGCCCCGTTGACAACCCTAGGAGAATACTATGTATTACCTCGAATATAACATGACACGATAATGTTATCAGCATCAAGAACGCCCAAACGGAAATATAATATTCTGCACAAAATATTAGATAGTGGCTGGCATGACCTATTTATGTCACCTATGTATCATTTTATAGACAGCCCAAATGTTAAAAGGAAATATATGGTGTCAATTAGAGGTAACATCAAGTTGCAGCAAACTCAGCATAAGCTACCTTGACGAGTTTTTGCAAAGCATGTTGCAAAAACCACATTTTTTCTAACAACTGGTGAAACAAAGTAGATATTAGCAACCAACTTGAACGATCACATACCAAACATTCGAAACCGAACGTCAACAGACATGTAGATGAGAAAATAAATGTGAAAAGACACATAATATAGATGCCAATGATATAATCATGTCATCCAACGACAAACACCATCAATCCTTGAAAGCCCTACCAGCGGCACGAGGCATTTTCCTGGACAAAGGATCTTCGACGTCCTCTGATATGTAGTAATGGGGAGCTACTTCCAAAAGCCATTCGGGTCTGATCTCGGTCACATGCCTGACGTACTCTTTCGTCGTGAGGACTAACTCGTGGAAGACGACCCATCTAGGAGGAGCTGCCTGCCCTGCTAACCCCGAGCTCGGATGGATGTGCACCGTTAACGAAGGCGAATCCTTTTTGATCATTCTATAACATCCATCCTTCTGTAGCTTTGCAGCGTTGGGAGAAAACCCCGACGCCACTGCTTTCTTTATTAGAGTCTCGCCTACATCGCTCCCATCGAACAATTCGCCGCCGTCGTCAATTCGATTCCACCCTTTTCGAGCAACCCTCCAACTGGTCGCGCACGTCCCTCGCCCTCTTCATGCTCCTCGCCTGGATATAGTTCTCGTAGCACCATCCAGTAGAATAATCGGCTTCCTTCCACGATTCGTACACCTTGAGCAGCGCCAGGTGGTCCCCTACGTTCCCCGCGTGAAAATTCGAGCGCGCGGTGTCGGCGTGGACCTGCTTGTCCTTGGGCCTGTAGAAGACCGAATTCCCCCCGACGGACAGCATGGCGGCGATGGATATCACCTCCTCGGAGCACTTGTACTTCTCCGAGGCGACGATCATCTTCGAAAGCATGGGATCGAGGGGAAACTCGGCCATCTTTCTGCCCGTCTCCGTGAGCTCTTTTCCCTCGCCGCCGACTGCGCCCAGCGCACGGAGCAAATCTCCGGCCCTCTTCAGAGCCTCGTCTGGCGGAGGGTCCATGAAGTCGAAGCTCGTCGGGTCGAGCCCGAGCATCTTCAGCGTGAGCACGACGCTCGCCAAGTTGGTCCTCTGTACTTCGGGGACGGTATTTTCTTCGAGGTCGTCGCGGAAGTTCTCGGCGGTGCACAGACGATAGCATTTCCCGGGACCCGTCCTCCCCGACCGACCCGCCCGTTGAGCGGCCGAGGCCTTCGAGATCAGAGCGACGGGCAACGAATCCATCCCCGTCCTGGGATTGTAAGACTTGACTTTAGCAAATCCCGGGTCAACGACGTACTTAATCCCGTCTATGGTCAGCGAAGTCTCGGCTATATTCGTGGCAAGCACGACCTTACGCGCCCCTTCGGGTGTGGGTTGGAAGATCTTAGCTTGAAGCTCGGTGGGCAAGTTAGCATAGATCGCGCATATGATAAGCTCTGCTACCTTCGTTCCCAATCCTCTCGTCCTATGCCTGAGGAGCTCTTCTGCCGCCTCAATCTCCTCCTGCCCAGTCAAGAAGACCAAAACGTCGCCGGGCGCCTGCTTAACGTGAATCTGAAGAACCGTAGCAACGGCAGCATCTAATGGGTCCGCCACGGGGGCATCTGTGTAGTATATTTCGACGGGGAATCTCCTCCCAGGTATCCTAAAGATCGGAGCACCGTCGAAGTAATCGCTAAACTTGACAGCGTCGAGGGTGGCGCTCGAGATGAGCAGTTTGAGGTCGGGGCGGAAACGAGCGATGTCCTTAACGAGCCCTAATAAGATGTCGGTCGAGACCGTCCGCTCGTGGGCCTCGTCGACCATCACGACGCTGTAGCTCGACAGCTTGGGCTCGCGAAGGAACTCGCGCAATAGCATTCCGTCGGTCATGTACTTGAGGACGGTTTGGATGACGTGCGCTCTTCGAAACGGATTGAGTAGCCTACCTCGTGCCCTAGCTTTACCCCAATTCTCGGGAAACCCTAGCTGCGACGCTCATGGCTGCGACACGACGGGGCTGGGTGCAAGCAATTGTTCCGCGATTGGTGTATCCGATTTCGTGTAGGTACTGAGGTATCTGAGTGGTTTTTTCCCGAGCCAGTTTCCCCGACGATTATCAATACCTGATGGTCGTTGATGGCTTGGAGGAGATCGTCTCTGTAAGGATGTATAGGCAGCGTCTTTCTTTCGGTCGATAGCTTCGATTTTGTCTCGATGTTGACGGCGACTACTGATGATTCGCTGCTGCTAATGGATATGGACGGCTCAGATTGGTCTGCAAACACAAAATCGTATTGATCGTCGTTAATCAGCGTTTTGTTTTTAGAATCCCTAAACGCTCTGCAAACCTGTAGCTCTTCCCACGATTTTTCTTCACCGGCGGCGGGGGGATGATCGCTGCGGCGCGAGGCGACGGCGAATCGCTTCTTCTGACTCACGCCGCCGGCAGCTTCCACGTCATCGTACGCGTCGGGAATCCTGTACTCGGAGGACTCATCGTGTGTCCTCTTCCACCTCGCGAGGGTACGGTAGATTCGCTCCTTGTGCCTTAAATCGCGGCGCTCTGCTTCGGTGAGATTCGCTGCTCCGAAGAGGTGGTGCTCGTCGTCGATGAGATCTCGGAGCTCTTCAAGCTTCTTCTGCTCCGACTTCTTCAGATATTCTTGCCTCGACGCTCTCCTCAGCTCCTCCACTCTATTAGACCTTCGATTATCAGTCACCTTCGCTGCTGATGATTCACCCATGGATTGCTTACAGTACGCATTATAAAATAATACTTACTTATGAAATCAATTCATTCTACATCTTTAAAAAATAAAAAAAAAATTTATTAAATCACTAACCTCATAATAACTACCAAATGCTATTTTAGTATATTACTTATGAAAACGATATAATCATTAAATTTATTTTATTAAATAGGTGGACCAGAAATACTAGTTTATCAATTAATAAAAGAAAACAAGTAACTTGGTCAGCACGAAAAAAAGAATCAAGTAACTTGGTCAGCACGAATTTAGCGTGGTTTTAATTCATAAACTAGTATTTCTGGCACCATAGGCCTATTGGCCCAAACGACCAAAAAAAGCCCAACACCCCTCACCTCGTACTCCCAATAGAATATTAGCTCCCATGGTGCGGGCCTAAGCGGGCCAGCCTACACGGGGCACGGGCTTTAGCTAAACAAATTTACTGAAATAGTTTGTGCGATTGAGTTTAATAATTGTATTTCTTAGATTAAGAAATCAGCCCATTAAATATAAAACTCGACAACTTCTGTATAAGAATGAGGGTTTTTTTCATAAAACACGGAGCCGACATGTATCTGATGAGCCATTTTTTATCTTTCTTGTCCTGTTAGAAAACTATTATCGCTCCCTTTTTCCTAGTCACCGTCCATAAAGGGCTAAAAAGACGTTTTTGCCCTTATGATATTTAAATTGATTTAAAAAGAAAAACTAACTAAATATATAATTTCGGTACGAAATATTGAAAACTACATACACAAATAAATTCGAACGATCGATCGATACGGGAAAAAAAAATTTGATTTAACATTTTAGGACCGATCGATCGATATTTTCGAACCGATCGATCGATATTTTCGGACCGATCGATCGATTTTAGGACCGATCGATCATATTGTCGTAAAAAATCATTCGTACGTAGATGAATTAGCGAACACGGATCAAAATAGTTTGAAAAAGTCCCGACCGAAAAAAAAATTTCGGCCGGCGCCGGCACAACCGAACAATAATTTCGGTCGCCACAAGGCACGACCGAAACACAATTTCGGCTGTGACATGTGGCGACCGAAATTGTTGTTCGGCATGCCAGCTCCGACCGAATTCCAGTTCGGTCCGCACAGGCCCGGCCGAAATTCCAGTTCGGCCCGCACCGGCCCGGCCGAAATTCCAGTTCGGCCGCATCGGCCAGGTCGAAATCTCAGTTCGACCCGCACAGGCCCCGCCGAAATTTCAGTTCGGCCCACAAGACCCGATTAATTTTCACTTTTTGGTTTTTTTATTTTTTATTGTCCTAAAAGACTCAACCCGGCCGTGTCCGGGTCGGGTCTCGGTCCAGCCAACCCCGGCCCGATCTCCGACCCGAAACCCGTCCCGGTTATTTTTTCGTTATATTTATATATATGTCATAATTGTTAATAAAAGCTATGTAGCCCAATGGATAAGTACTTTCTTTATCAAGTAGAGGTCATGGGTTCAATTCCTAAATACTACAATATATGTTGAGTTTTTATAAATTACAATAATAAAAAAACGAAAAAGTGAAAATTAATCGGTCTGGTGGGCCGAACTGAAATTTCGGCCGGGCTGAGCGGGCCGAACTGAGATTCGACCGGGCCGGTGCGGGCCGAACTGGAATTTCGACCGGGCAGGTGCGGGCCGAACTGGAATTTCGGCCGGGCCTGTGCGGGCCGAATAATAATTTCGGCCAAGCCTGTGCGGGCCGAAAATTCGAAAAGTTCAGTTCGGCCCGTGCACAGCCCGTCGAAAATTTCGTTCGAATTTCCTTATCGATCGATCGTTCGAATTTATTTGTGTATGTAGTTTTTCAGTATTTCGTACCAGAATTATATATTTAGTTAGTTTTTCTTTTTAAATTAATCTAAATATCATAAGGGCAAAAGTCATTTTCAAGCTCTTAAGGGGCGGTAACTAGGAAAAATGGGGCGGTGAATAGCAATTCCCGTTAGAAAAAGGAGGCCATCTTACATTTTATTTCTTTGAGCTTTGGTTAGAAAACGTTTAGATACTTGTCCCACAATTTCACGTTTTTGCTATCAGTCTATTCATTAGCAGAGCCATATTTGTTCCCATCAACGATTAGTAAAGTCTCGACGTTATTCGTAGCCAAACCATCTTATCTTACCGACGCGAGTGGGGCTCGAAGATCTTAGCTTGTGTAAGAATCGTGGAAAAACCATCAAGCATGTAATGGACTTCGAGATTCGTGAAAATGAAGTCGTACAACTCAAGAATCATAATTCATGTTATTTATGTTACTCTCATCTCGAGGGTATCGGCGCATCTATGGGAATTCCGCTGGGGGAGAACAAGGTTTGAAGAATGCTTTCGACTATATTAGGAGTACAATTTTCTAAACGATTTTATGTAAAAAAAATTGTTGTGCTTTTATTTGGTTTTATCCTTAAGTTTATAAAGTTAACTTTTGACACTTCATTTAAAAGTGTCAAAAATTAAATTTATTAATTTAAGGGGAAAAATGAAAGCAAAATGTTAGAAAATTTGTGTAATGTGTGCGTTTATAACCAACCGCAAACACTTTTCGGGGAATGTTCTCCCCGGACTGACATGCCCAGTGATCCTTTGATGCTCTGGAGATCGAGTGATTATAAGCAATTCAACTTTAGTTTTTGGATTGTACGATTCCATTTTTAAATTAAATTGGTTATTTCAATTCCATGTTTTTTTTTTTCTCTTTTAACTTTTTTATTTATTTAGTTTAGTGGGCTTTGAGATTGCAATTTTGTCTTTAGAAAACGTCTGGCTTGGAATTACTAGCGACGTAGTTCCAATGCTTCGACTAAGTTCAATACGAAGCAAATATGAACCTCAATGTTAATCACACTTATACTAAGTTCAGCTTGATGCGAATGCGGACTTCCATCATCTCTGTGACAATCTAACTTCCCATGTGATTAATTTATTTGTGTATATATACTGTTCCAAGTCCACAAAGACAAGGTAAATAAAGACGTCCAAGGTAAGATATAATCCATGACCTATAGATGAAAATATTATTTGTACCAACACAAGTTGACTATCCGTTAGGAACAAAGGTGTTATTGAGTTTAGGTAATTTGCCAGAAGGGAATGTCTTACACCATAATGCTTGGACAACACCTCGGTTATGTGTTAGGTAACGTAATTTCGTATATTCTTGCATGATTCTATTATGGGCCCACGAAGTGATGACTCCGCCCATAAACTTTCTAAATCAAATCATCATAGATATTTCGGCTTCTCTTTTGTCCACCTGAACCTGAAGGAATATATGTGATGCGGGTATGACCCCGATCAACGATATTTGGTCCGGGAAAAACGGTGATGGGTGAAACGGACTGGGCCTTGAGTTCTTGGTGTGTTTTAGAGTTTGATTTTAGTGCTGAGAAGGAAAGAAAATGCAAGAGACACAGATTTTACGTGGTTCGGACAGATGTCCTACGTCCACGGGCCGCCGGAAATAGTGTTTACTAGTGACAGTCGGGATTTACACACTCGACCTACTTCGCTCATTACAGTGCTTTTTCCATGGTGAAGACGAAGAAGATGAATACAGTAAAATATCTAAGTGTTTTGTGTGTTGTATTGAATCTAGTCTTCAATCTCGTCTCTCTCTGTTCCCATATACCCAAATTCCCTTTGTTTTCCTAGCTGGCACACTTTCGGGACCACTTGACAGCGACGTCTGGTACAACCTAGGAGAGACAGCACCTGCGATCGTACTGTTGTCAGACTGTTGCGCCTCTTCTCTGTTCACAATGTCGACCACTCCTAGAATGCCACGTGTTTCCTGGTCGACCCTATCCAATGTTTCCCGCTCAAGTTGCTTTGCTGTTAGGACCTACCTCACTTTTTCCGTACAGGGTCGCAGGTCCCCAAGTGTACTACCCATCTGGCCATATGTCCTAAAAGTCACTACCTTCAGGTGTTCGAGTAAAGAGGAATTCTTTGCTGCCTTCTCGATTTCGGAGTACCTGCTTTCGGCCCCTGCATGGTCTTACTCACGAAGTATACCGGCTTTTGGGTGTCACCCTCCTCTTTCAGGAGAACCGAACTCACGACATGCTCTCCTGTAGAAAAATACAAGATTAGCTCATCACCAGGTAAGGGCTTGGTCAGTAACGGCATATTATGTAAGTAGTTTCTTAGCCCTTCGAATGCCAACTGGCACTCTTCTGTCCACTCAAATCGGCATCCTTTCCGAAGTATTCTGAAGAAGGGTAGGCTTCTATCCCGGACTTGGCGATGAATCTGCTAAGTGCCGCCAACCTGCCCGTCAAGCGCTGAACCTCCTTGATGCTCCGTGGCGGCTGCATTTCCAGTATAGCCTTCATTTTACTGGGGTTTACCTTGATCCCCCTCTTTGTCACCATATACCCCAAGAATTTCCCCGATTGCACCCCAAAGGTGCACTTCGCAGGGTTCAGTTTCATACCACATGTCCGGATAGTCTGGAAGGCTTCTTCTAGATCAACAACATGATCCTTAGCCCAAGTCGATTTGACCAGCATGTCATCCCCAGCTGGCTCTTAAACACGGTATCAACCATCCGTTGGTAGGTAGCCCCTGCATTCTTGAGTCCGAAAGACATCCGGATGTAACCATATGTGCCTCCCGTCGTAACGAAGCAAACTTTATCCATATCCCCCGGGTCAGCTTGATCTGATGATATCCTTGATAAGCGTCCATCATACTCAACATCTCACACCCAGATGTGGAGTCCACCAACTGATCTATCCTTGGCAAGGATAGTGTCCTTGGGACAAGCTTTGTTGAGATCTCGGAAATCCACGCACATTCTCCAGGAACCGTTCCCTTTCTTGACCATAACAACATTGGCCAACCAGGTGGGAAACTGTACCTCTCTAATATGTCCGGCTTTAAGCAGCTTCTCCACCTCCATTCTGATATCTTGATCCCTTTCGACTCCGAACTGTCGGAGTCTCTGTTTCATAGGGTGGCTACCTGGAATTATGTTCAGGTGGTGCATAGCTATCCTTGGATCTACCCTGGTCATATCTGCTGGCGAGAAGGCAAAGAGATCAACATTCCGTCTCAGACATTCCACCAGCTGCGATGCTGTCCCCTTATCCATCTTCGTCCCTACCTGGGTAGTGAAACCTTCCCTCCCTGGGTAAAGTTCCACTGTCATTAGCTCTTCGTCAGGTTGGGGCTGCAGCCTCGTAGGCTCCCCGTCCTCCTCTTCTAGCTTCGTTCGTTTGCTTGTTTGGCTTCGACTCCACCCTTTTCCTTTCCTCCCGTCACAACCTTAACCTCATTAGCGTAACAACGGCGAGAGCTAACCTGGTCTCTCGAGACCTCCCCCACCTGGTCTCCTATCGAAATTTGATCTTCAAGTGGTACGTCGAAGGCACCGCCCTGAACCCGTTAATGGCTGGGCGCCCCAATATGATATTATATGAAGAAACCGCGTCAACAACCAAGAAGTTAACCATCCGTACCACTCGAGAGGGACTTCCCCTAGTCCCACGGGGAGTGTGACTTGGCCTAAAGGCTGTATACCAGCTCCGCCGAATCCGTATAAAGAGGTGGTCACCGGTTTCAGCTCCATTCCTAACTCCATTTGCTTGAAACAGTCTAAGAACATGATATCTGCTGAACTACCCCGTCTATAAACACTCGTGACACGTTATCCTGCCACGTTCGTGGTGATCACGACAGCGTCGTTGTGGGGCCGCACGACATCGACCTCATCCTGCGCTCCGAACTGTATGTTCCCTGTGGTTTCCATCTGACCTACTAGGCTGCCTTCTGTTAGGGCCTTTCCCTTCTCTCTCATTCGAGCATATGACTTCCGTGCTCTGTGTGAGTCTCCACCATCTGGGCCTCCCACTATGATGAGGATATGAGCTCTTGGCTGGCTAGGCCCCGGCCTGTTAGGTTCCAGCATAGGTTGCTTTCCCTTGTCTGGTAACGGACCTTCCCTCTCCCGAGGCTGTGCTGGCGGGACCGGCCCTCGATCTCGATATATAAACTCCTTAAGGTGCCCTGCTTTTATCAGCCTTTCTATTTCATTCTTCAGGTGCGTGCAGTTGTCAGTATGATGTCCATATTCGTTATGGTAACGGCAAAGGGCCCTGACGTAGGCTTTGGGTGCCTTCGAGACTAGCTCGAGGGTACCGCATGTCTGGATGTCTTGATGCCACAGCTAGGACTTCCTCCAGGCTCGTTCGTAGAGGGTGTATTTCTGATACCTAGGAAGGAATCTGTTCGCGCCACCTGGCATAGGCCTCCTGATCGCTGAGGGGTGAGCAACCGACGTTTGCTTTGCTTCGATTATGGTTCTGTGTTTCTTTTTTAGGTACTACTCTGGGCGTTCCCTTTCGAATCTTTGCCAGCCTGCTTTCCTCCAGATTTATGTACTTATCCGCCCTGCCCAACAGTTCATCGAACGTTTGTGGGGCTTTTTGGCGCGACGCGAAGAAATCGCCAACCTGCAAACCATGAACCAAAGCGTTAATTTTAACGGAAGTGGTGGCAGAGGGTACCTCCAAGGCTGCCACATTGAATCTTTTGATGTAAGATCGAAGGCTCTCGTCCGATCGCTGCTTGACTTGAAACAGAGACATATCCGTTTTAGGAGGCTTCCTAGCGCTAGCAAACTGGTTGATGAACATCTCCTGGAACTCCTCGAATGAGTGGATAACCTCTGGTTCTAGTTGGCTGAACCACTGTTGGGCGGCTCTCACCAAAGTTGTCAGAAAGACTCTACACTTCACTCCCTCCGAGAAGTTATGTAGCAGGATGTGTTCTTGAAACGTAGCACGTGTTCCTCCGGGTCAGTGGTACCATCATACTCATACGGCAACTGTTTAAAGTTGAGTGCCACTTTCCCTTCCAACAACCCTTTGGCGAAAGGCGTGCCGGCCTGATGCAGCCCTCGCAGATGGGGCCTGGTTGTTTTGTTTCGGATCTCGTCTATTACTTTCCTGAGGTCCGACACTTGCCTCCTAAGCTCCTGTCCCTGGGAACTGACAACTTTCTCGACCACGCGTGCCATAGCTCCTCACCTCCACTTGCTGTTCCCCTGTCTTTCTATCTCCTTCTACCATGTATCCGCTGGCTATGGTCGCTGGAGATGTGGTATCCCTTAGGTTCGCTGGTCCTTCTTGAACTCCTCTAGGAGGTTCCCCACCTCGCCTAAGAGTTGGGGCCCGTGGCCCCACGTTCCTTTCTTCCTGGGCAACCTCTCTTCTTGGCGAGTCCCTGTCCGGCAGATGACGCAAAGCTTATCCCCGGCCACCATGTTCTCTCCTACAGTTTCTGCCCACTCTGAGACATGCCCCTCTGAGGTTCTGCCCTGAACAGAAAAGGACTGTTTCTGTTTGCCCTTGCTCCTCGCCTTCTTAGCGGCTATGGCGCATCCACTGCATTTTTTACCAACAAATCTAGCTGTTCTACTGTCATGGTCACGGGAGTTTGGGGCGGTACGGCTCCAGACGGTCCTGCGAAGGTGGGCGTCGGTCTACCCGCTGGGCCTCGATCGGCGGAGCCAACGTCGGAGCCGGCGTAGGGCCTTCTCCAGCTTTCCCAGCAACTTCCTCAAACCGCCCTTGCATGGTTTTGTGCCAATGACGGTTGTTCCTCCATTGCGACCAACGTCTATCCGTCTATAAGATCTACTGCTCCTTTAACGACGGCAATCTTCCACTATCTCTCTCACGTCTCACCTTCAAACAACACAAGCTTGCCTCGCCTCCCTTAACCTATCTTCAACAGACCCAGAAACAGCCTGCCTTCCTTGCTATTACTACCCAGCGCACTCACGTCTCAAGCCATCTTTCCACAGACGGCGCCATTTGATGTGGGTATGACCCCGATCAACGATATTTGGTCCGGGAAAAACGGTGATGGGTGAAACGGACTAGGCCTTGAGTTCTTGGTGTGTTTTAGAGTTTGATTTTAGTGCTGAGAAGGAAAGAAAATGCAAGAGACACAGATTTTACGTGGTTCGGACAGATGTCCTACGTCCACGGGCCGCCGGAAATAGTGTTTACTAGTGACAGTCGGGATTTACACACTCGACCTTACTTCGCTCATTACAGTACTTTTTCCATGGTGAAGACGAAGAAGATGAATACAGTAAAATATCTAAGTGTTTTGTGTGTTGTATTGAATCTGTCTTCAATCTCGTCTCTCTCTGTTCCCATATACCCAAATTCCCTTTGTTTTCCTAGCTGGCACACTTCCGGGACCACTTGACAGCGACGTCTGGTAAACCTAGGAGAGACAGCACCTGCGATCGTACTGTTGTCAGACTGGCGCGCCTATTCTCTGTTCCAATGTCGACCACTCCTAGAACGCCACGTGTTTCCTGGTCGACCCTATCAATGTTTTCCGCTTAAGTTGCTTTGCTGTCAGACCCACCTCACTTTTTCCGTACAGGGTCGCAGGTCCCCAAGTGTACTACCCATCTGGCCATATGTCCTAAAAGTCACTATCTTCAGGTGTTCGAGTAAAGAGGAATGCTGGGCTGAAGGTCACCCCTATCAATATGCATTAAAACTAGCTGAACTACCATTCAATAAATAAATTAAAAGAAATATCAAATCTTGAGTACAATGCATTGATAGTCGGTGGTTGGGATCTCTCGCATGGTTGTTATTACCATTTGTTGTGACATGTAAATGGTAATAAAAGGGCTATTTGTACTTTGTTTATCTTCTTGGTAGGACTTCTAGTTTTAGTAAACCTCAATCAAGGCCCATGCATCGTTTTTTCTTTACAATCCCAACCTTGAGAACAACAATTATTTTTCCTTGGCATTTCTGATATTCTATTTTATGGTTTCTTTGGGCTTTTCAAATGTTTGGCCCATTTTTAACAGCCTTTGTTAATTAGGATATAGAAATAACATATTTTGTCCAATACATTAGCAATGTAAATGAAGTCTAAAAAAAGAGAATAACTTGAAAGTTTATTTATCTCGTTAAATACTTTATTATTAGTCTAGATATTATGACAGTCTTATAGTTCTATTATTTAAAATTTCGTACATTGTTTAACTTTGTTGAATATACGCGTTTGAACATGGTTATTGATGTTTGACTTGCATTATTTCCATTTTTTCTTATGACTTTTCTAATACTAATAAGAATTTTCAAATATTTGTAATATATGTAATATAATAGAAAATTTAGTGAATTGTGATATAAACTTATTATGTGTTTTTAACCTCTTTACAAATTAATCTAGTATAGTTGCAAAGAAACTGATATATTTTACTTTTTTCAAGAAAGTGTGTATCGTCCGCGATCGTGTCGCGACAATGCAACGTATCTGTATCGCTCGCTTCTGCATCGACGTCCGCATCCGCGACGGCGAACCATGCCTATAAAACACCTTATATGGTTTTTAATTTACGGTTTAAATAACTTACATTTACGGTTGAATTTATGTCAGACTACGTATGTTATTTAAAAAATTACATAAAAAATTATGGCCCGAATTTCGAGGATCGCCTCAGGTCCCGCTTCGTCAGCTACGGGCCTGATGGTCTTAACTTAACCTATAACTATGTTTTTATCAATTGTCATTGCATATCAAGAAAAATAGTAGCTAAAAGTAATAAAAGTTATGATACCGCATCCACAATGCATAATTAATAGTTTAATTTATTGTTTGAACTGTGAACAAAAGTTGCACGCAAAGCAATAAATATGCTTTTAGATTTTTTTAATTATGCACAATTTCAACCATGTTGTGAGATCGTTAAAGTTTGAACATGTATACATAGTCAATTAGATGTATTGAAGCTCCACGATAACAAGGAAGCTTTTGATAATATTCAACAAAAGTATCGGAGCAAAATCAAAAGTATTAGAAACAGAACCACTGAGTCAGGATTGTATCAATGAGATAAAAAATTTAGATTCGTAATTAGTGCAAGACTAAACAATGGAAACTGTCGCAGCATGGGTTGAACATCCATTTAATGATAATATAGCAGGGTCGTTTAAAAGATGGTCTTTGACATGGTCAACGTTAAAAAAATAGCCTCCAAGTGTATAATGACAGTTATACACCCTTACTATATGGGCCCCACTTTTCGAAATCGATATCTGTTATCGGGGTCACATAAGGGTGGGAGGTGGGGCCTGTAACGTATTTTCTTTTATTCGAATATCGAATTATCGAAAAAATAGTACAATGAAATTATATGAGTTTAACGGGTTCTATCTCTACTTATTCCTCTTATTCTTCAAAATAAGGGGTTTCTAAATCACCTTTGCCCAGGAGCTCATAGAGCCGGACTCCATTTGCTAAGTTCCTCTCGCCTTGGAGGAAATTCTTGATCTTGAGTTTCTTCTTGAAATTCCTTTGTGATGGTTTTTTTGCTAATGTACAAAAGCTAGCGGGGCGCCCAACATAGTAAAATGTACAAAACTAATGGGTCATAGGGTATAGATTATATATTATAAATGTGTATGGGTATATCATCATTTTTATCATATCGTACTTAAGTACTTAATAAATATATAAATAATGTGTAACAGAAATAACGAGTGTTGAGTGAGACCACTTTTGGTATATATTTATATTTTATGTTATATATGTTGTTTAGGTGTCACATGCCTTCTCTACCCAATTTGGATCTATCCACTTTAGAAAATTATATGTAATGTATGCATGAATAAATATTGTATTCATGATATCTTTAAAAAAATATAGATATCGTTTATTTTTGTGTAATATTAATATTAGTGTAACTAATCTTTTAAGTAACCACATATAATATATTAACTGAATAAATGAATTCATCACGATAATTGAGAAAATTAGAATTTCAAACCGGACCTTGTCGAATGTTTCGTCGTGGGCTTTGGGGCTTAACACGAACTTAACGTTTTAACTTTACGAACGTTTTGAAATATGGGCGCTTCTTCGTGGGCTGTTGAGCTTAATCACGAAGTACTTGGGCTTGGTGCTATCAAATGAAATGGTCTTGAACGTGAACCGTGCGTTATGAGAAACTCGCACGGGTCTTGAGCGTTGAACCGTGCGATTATGAGAAACTCGCACGGTTCTTGAACTTTGAACCGTGCGTTATGAGAAACTCGCACGGTCTTGAGCGTGCAACCGTGCGATTATGAGAAACTCACACGGGTCTTGAACCTTGAACCGCGCGATTATGAGAAAACTCGCGGGTCTTGAGCCTTGAACCGTGCGATTATGAGAAACTCGCACGGGCTGCGTGAACCGCAACGATTATGAGAAACGATTGGGTTGAGCTTTGAACGCGAAGTGAACGTTTGAGACAAGACTGAAAGACCGCCACGATTAGAGAAACTCGCGGGTCTTGAGCCTTGAACCGTGCGATTATGAAACTCGCACGGTCTTTAGCGTTGAACGCACGATTTGAAACTCGTGGGTCTTGATGATCGTCTTCAAGTTTTAAGTCGAACACGAAGAACCTCGTTGAGAGAATTTCCGAATACTATCAAAGACTTACTTCTAATTCTCTCGAAGTTTCGTATTCTCTTTGCTCTCTGACTTGTGATTTCGGAATTCTGAAGCTCATATTTATAGGCGTAGAGAATTCTCAACAATGGAAAATATAATCTTTTTGGGATGATTTCGTCTATATTTAGGTTGATTTTATCCGTATATGGTTTGATCTTGATTTAATTTTATTTATTCCATATTTGGCCTGATTCTTTCAATATTTTCCGATTTCATGATATTTGATTTGATTTATTTTACTTATTTAGCAAATCTCTACAATGCTTTTCTTTATGTAGATTTTTGTATTAAAGGAATATATTATCAACACTTACCGTAATAGTTTATTAATTAAATTAACTATTTATTAATTTGAGATTATTTTATATATCTCAATAAATAGTAATTCAATAAATGACTTTATTTTATTTCTTGGAATTATTTCATTAAATTCCAATATAATAGACAATTAATTTTTAATTGTCTGCAGGGCCGTAGTCGAGTGGTTGTGTAGTCTGACGTTCAAGTAGTAGGTCTTCAAATCCGCAACACATACATTTTTTATTTATTTTTATGGGACGGGACCCCTGCTGTGTGGGCGGGACCCCTGCAGTGTGTGCGGGGGACCTCTGCCTCCCCGCACACACAGCAGGGTCCCATGCTGCGCACCAGATGAGCGAGGTCCCCTGCACACACAGCAAGGGACCGCGCACACAGCAGGGGACCCGACAGCCGCACACACAGCACGGGTCCCCCGCACACACATCATGGGTCCCGCCGCACAGCAGGGTTCCCGACGATGCTGCCCACCAGATGGGCGGGGTCCTCTGCTCAGTGAACCTGTGCTATATACCAGTGGACTCTCTGCTATTTTTTAAAAAATACCTGTCAATGCAAATGACGCAAAACCCTTAAATATCGAATTTTTTTTAAAAAACAAAAAAGCAACGGAGCTATTTGTAACGTTGACTGGGTCCAAGGCCATTTTTAAAAATATTCCTATTATAGCATAGGACGGTCGGAGTAGTACAACCATCTAATTTTTTCTTTTTGGAATTTACTTTCTATCTCATGTAAATTTCAGTTTCTGATTATCCCTTATAAAGATGATTTTTGTTGAAGTCCATATTATTATGTGATTAGATTATTAGGGAAATCTGGGCACTTCTCATCGCTCCTTGTGCGCAATTTTTTTTAGTATACATATGTATACAAAAACTATCAAAGGAACAGAAGAAAAGTGATCTATTTCTAGATGAGATGAGTAGATGCATCGGGTACGTGTGCAAGGCCCATTCATAAGCAGATGTAGTGTTACTCTTAGTAACAATTTCGATTTCGGGCTTTAAATTACACATGCATACTTCTTCTCTTCAGCTATTTAAAAGCAGTAAATGCCTCTAAGATATTGCAAAAGGGATTACTCAGAAGTAGGGTTGGCAATGGGGCGGGGATTCCCTGTCCCCGCGGGGATCCGCCCCGAACGGCGGGGAATCCCCGGATTTTATCCCCGCGGGGCGGGGACGGGGAATGATGTCTCCCCGTGAGATCCCCCTGGGGATCCCCGCCTCGTCCCCGAACCCTCTTTTATATATTATAATATTATAATATTACATTATAATTTAAATATAGTAAATATATCAAAATATAGATTAAAAATATTAAATTAATACAATATTAATAAAATTATAATTATATAATATTAGTACACAAATATATTCAATTTATATATTATATTAAAGATATTTTTTTAAAAGAAAATTAAGGGACGGAGAATCCCCGTGGGGATCACCGCCCCGCATGGATCCCCGCGGGACGGGGACGGGGACGATTCGTCCCCGAATGATCGCGGGGACGGGGATGGGGATTAGATCCCCGCTCCCGCCCCGCCCCATTGCCATCCTACTCAGAAGCTAGTTGGCAAACAAGGTGATCCCAAAATACTCATTTAATGCAATAGAATTATCTCAATATTTTGTCAAATTACTAGGGAGAATACTATGTATTACCTCGAATTAACATCAAACGATAATGTATTATCAGCATCAAGCCACGCCCAACGGAAATATAACATATTATGCACAAAAAATATAGTAGTGGCTAGCATGATCTGTTTATGTCACCTTTGTATGCTTTTATAGACAGCCCAAATGTTAAAAGGAAATCGATGGTGGTCAATTAAGGTAACATCAAGTTGCAGCAAACTCCAACATTACTACCTTGACGAATTTTTGCAAAACATGTTTGCAAAAACATCACATTTATTCTAACACCTGGTAAAACAAAGTAGATATTAGCAACCTATTTGAACGAATCACATACCAAACATTCGAAACCGAACGTCAACAGACATGTAGATGAGAAAATAAATGTGAAAAGACACATAAAATAGACGCAAATGATATAATCAATCGTCAATCCAACGAAAGACAAACACCATCAATCCTTGAAAGCCCTACCAGCGCACGAGGCATTTTCCTGGACAAGGATCTTCGACGTCCTCTGATATGTAGTAATGGGGAGCTACTTCCAAAAGCCATTCGGGTCTGATCTCGGTCACATGCCTGACGTACTCTTTCGTCGTGAGGACTAACTCGTGGAAGACGACCCATCTAGGAGGAGCTGCCTGCCCTGCTACCCCGAGCTCGGATGGATGTGCACCGTTAACGAAGGCGAATCCTTTTTGATCATTCTATAACATCCATCCTTCTGTAGCTTTGCAGCGTTGGGAAAAACCCCGACGCCACTGCTTTCTTTATTAGAGTCTCGCCTACATCGGCTCCCATCGAACAATTCGCCGCCGTCGTCAATTCGATTCCACCCTTTTCGAGCAACCCCTCCAACTGGTCGCGCACGTCCCTCGCCCTCTTCATGCTCCTCGCCTGGATATAGTTCTCGTAGCACCATCCAGTAGAATAATCGGCTTCCTTCCACGTTCGTACACCTTGAGCAGCGCCAGGTGGTCCCCTACGTTCCCCGCGTGAAAATTCGAGCGCGCAGCGTCGGCGTGGACCTGCTTGTCCTTGGGCCTGTAGAAGACCGAATTTCCCCCGACGGACAGCATGGCGGCGATGGATATCACCTCCTCGGAGCACTGTACTTCTCCGAGGAGACGATCATCTTCGAAAGCATGGATCGAGGGGAAACTCGGCCATCTTTCTCCCCGTCTCCGTGAGCTCTTCTCCCTCGCCGCCGACTGCGCCCAGCGCACGGAGCAAATCGCCGGCCCTCTTTCAGAGCCTCGTCTGGCGGAGGGTCCATGAAGTCGAAGCTTGTCGGGTCGAGCCCGAGCATCTTCAGGGTGAGCACGACGCTCGCCAAGTTGGTCCTCTGTACTTCGGGACGGTATTTTTCTTCGAGGTCGTCGCGGAAGTTCTCGGCGGTGCACAGACGGTAGCATTTCCGGGACCCGTCCTCCCCGACCGACCCGCCCGTTGAGCGGCCGACGCCTTCGAGATCAGAGCGACGGGCAAACGAATCATCCCCGTCCTGGGATTGTAAGACTTGACTTTAGCAAATCCCGGGTCTACGACGTACTTAATCCCGTCTATGGTCAGCGAAGTCTCGGCTATATTCGTGGCAAGCACGACCTTACGCGCCCCTTCGGGCGTGGGTTGGAAGATCTTAGCTTGAAGCTCGGTCGGCAAGTTAGCTAGATCGGGCATATAATAAGCTCTGCTACCTTCGTTCCCAATCCTCTCGTCCTATGCCTGAGCAGCTCTTCGGCCGCCTCAATCTCCTCCTGCCCAGTCAAGAAGACCAAAACGTCGCCGGGCGGCTGCTTAACGTGAATCTGAAGAACCGTAGCAACGGCAGCATCTAACGGGTCCGCCACGGGGCATCTGTGTAGTATATTTCGACGGGAAATCTCCTCCCAGGTATCCTAAAGATCGGAGCACCGTCGAAGTAATCGCTAAACTTGACAGCGTCGAGGGTGGCGCTCGAGATGAGCAGTTTGAGGTCGGGCCGGAAACGAGCGATGTCTTAACGAGCCCTAATAAGATGTCGGTCGAGACCGTCCGCTCGTGGGCCTCGTCGACCATCACGACGCTGTAGCTCGACAGCTTGGGCTCGCGGAGGAACTCGCGCAATAGCATTCCGTCGGTCATGTACTTGAGGACGGTTTTGGATGACGTGCGCTCTTCGAAACGGATTGAGTAGCCTACTTCGTGCCCTAGCTTTACCCCCAATTCGCAGGAAACCCTAGCTGCGCGCTCATGGCTGCGACACGGCGGGGTTGGGTGCAAGCGATGATTCCATGGTCGGTGTATTTGGCTTCGTGTAGGTACTGAGGTATCTGCGTGGTTTTTTCCCGAGCCTGTTTCTCCGACGATTATCAGGATCTGATGGTCGTTGATGGCGTGGAGGAGATCGTCCTGTAAGGATGTATAGGCAGCGTCTTTCTTTCGGTCGATAGCTTCGATTTTGCATTGATGTTGACGGCGACTACTGATGATTCGCTGCTGCTAATGGATATGGATGGCTCTGATTGGTCTGCAAACACAAAATCGTATTGATCGTCGTTAATCAGCGGTTTGTTTTTAGAATCCCTAAACGCTCTGCAAACCTGTTGCTCTTCCACGATTTTTCTTCACCGGCGGCGGGGGATGATCGCTGCGGCGCGAGGCGACGGCGAAATCGCTTCTTCTGACTCACGCCGCCGGCAGCTTCCACGTCATCGTACGCGTCGGGAATCCTGTACTCGTAGGACTCATCGTGTGCCCTCTTCCACCTCGTGAGGGTACGGTAGATTCGCTCCTTGTGCCTTAAATCGCGGCGCTCTGCTTCGGTGAGATTCGCTGCTCCGAAGGGCGGTGCTCGTCGTCGATGAGATCTCGGAGCTCTTCAAGCTTCTTCTGCTCGGACTTCTTCAGATACTCTTGCCTCGACGCTCTCCTCAGCTCCTCCACTCTATTAGACCTTCGATTATCAGTCACCTTCGCTGCTGATGATTCACCCATGGATTGCGATGATCGACTGATAATTGATTCAAAGTAAAAGGTTAATAAGGAGAAAAGTAGGAAGAGAATCGCCGACTAATGATGGAAAAGGTTATATTATAAGGAGAAAGTAGGAAGAGAATCGCCGACTAATGATGGAGTTTGTTGAGATTTTTTAGGTTGAGGTAATTCAGTTCCAAGAATCTTTCATTTAAGGGGCACTTTTCATTTCACATCGTCGGAAGTTTGATTTAGGATTCAGTTACTCTATGGAAAATTTTAGTTTTTATAGGATCCGATTTCTGCAGTATCACTTCATTGCTCTAAATAACAATTGTAAAAATTTTATAACACAAAACGATTATCCGGTACCTGTTAATGATAATCGATACAGGACATGCTCACTTTAACCGTAATTGCGGTTAAACCGCCTAACCGTCGGTAACCGTAACCGTTCAGTAACCGTAACCGGCAAACGTCATCGGCCGGTTACGGGCGGTTAGGGTTTTCCAAACCGCCAACTGCCGGTTATTAACCGCCGATTATTACCGTTAAATAAAAAAATAAAAATAAAAAATATACTATTTTTAATTTGTTAATATTAATATTAATTATTAGAAATACTATGTAACTTTACTAATGTTAATACTAATTAATTAAAAATTTGAAATATGTATTTTATATTGTATTAAAATTTGGTGAATCTACAGAAAAATCCCATCTATATAAAAAAAATTGCAAGTAAGTACCCCTTATCAGAAATTTTTATATAAGTGCTCCTTCGATTGTGTGTACCATTTTCCCAGTCTTGACGTACCTTTTTATATGTGTATTACGTACCACGTCACGCGTTTATGCAAGTCAGTACCCCTGTCAGAAATTTTTATATAAGTGCTCCTCCGATTGTGTGTACCATTTTTTCAGTCTTGACGTACTTTTTTATATGTGTATTACGTACCACGTCACGCGTTTATATGGTACCCACATATGGTACCTACATACGTTCTATATGGTACCTTAATCTGTTATATTACAATTTTCTCACTGTATTATGTACCACAATAAATTTTCATGTGGTACCTAAATGTGTTCTATGACGTACTTGCGGCGGAGCGAGTACCAATGTGCAAAGTTTTATTCCTATAGGTACCTACGTATAAAAAAATCTGACAGGGGTCTCACTTGCAAATTTTTTATATAAATGGGTATTTTGTGTAGATTTCCATTAAAATTTTGTAATATATATTTCATGATACATAAAATTTATTATATTTAAAGGTTTATGCCAAAATAGTAAATACGAACGAAAATACCCGAAAATTCATTTACTTTGCAGTAAATTGAAAATAAAAAAATATAAAAAAATTATCGACGGTTAACAGTAACCGGCGGTTAGATTAATCGGCAACCTGGGACGGCTAACTGTCAACCGCCCCGGCCGGTTAGTCCTATGGGCTAACCGTCAACCGCCGGTTACGGTTAACCGGCGGTTGGGCATCTCTAATCGATACCAGTTCATTTCTGTTGTACCACTTCATGTTTCCGAAATACAATATGGTTAAGGTTTGTAACACAAACGATCATCCTATACCACTTCATACAACTTTATACCACTTTTTAAGCTAGGTCTTTATCTCTAATTTTACAAAAATTGATTCTTTAACAACAATTTATTCAGACAGGGATTGAATCTTAAATTAAACTTCTGACGGGGTGCGAATTCTAATATATCCTTCAATCCGCCTAAACTCGTGCTGACCAAGTTACTCGTTACCCGTACCCACCCATTTTTCCTCATACAATTAATTGAGGGCCAAAATCCTAAACGCCCAGTCCATGATTTTAGGAAACTCATAGGCCATCGACCCAAAAGACCACACTGTAAGCCCAACAATTCCAGCTCGTCTTCCTTGGCACCGTTTGCTTTACTGGATATACCGAGAAAATGGGTTATAAAACTATTAATAACCCATCTTATTCTGTTTGGTTTACTAATATGAAGCCCATGAAAAATAAAAAAAGCCCGCGTTTATTAAACGGGCCATTAGATTATTTATCTGAAACGAAACCCCATTACAACTTATCTTACATTTTCCAAAAATCTGAGTATAATGTCAATTACCATTTGCCCCTTAGACGTATAGGAAACGTAAGAACCCTAATTTCATTTCTAATAAAACCGAATTTGCTCAGAAGACTCCTCTTTTCGCACACTAAGGGAGGGCCTCCACTGAATCGAGCAAGTCTACAGGTCGAAACACTTCAAGTGAGTTTAGATTTCCTCAAAAGCATATTTTGAAAAATGTTCATTTGTCATCTGTCACTTGTATGCAAAATATTTTACTTGGTAGATCTTTGTTCGATTGACTGTATGCATCTATGTTGAGTTTCTGTATACTTTTAATCAGTGCTGACCAAGTTACTGTGATAAACTAGTATTTCTAGGCCACCTACGCAATAAAAAAAAGTTAATTTTTCGTAAGTAATATACTAAAAATAGCATTTGTTAGTCTTGTTAGTTATTTATGAGGTTAGTAATTTAATAAATCTTTTTTTATTTTTTAAAAGAATTGATATTCATAAGTAAGTATCATTTTATTTTGTATTTTCTAAATTATGGGATATAAAATGGGATACTA
>JAPQWV010005106.1:0-22792 GCA_027422505.1 Craterostigma plantagineum | reverse complement strand
AAGTGAGTCACTTTAGGTTCAGACTGATCTCTAGCACATACGCACACACTATACATTATATCAGGTCTACTCGCAGATAAGAATAAGCTGCCAATCATGGAAGGTACAATGTTGGGTCAACATTCTGCCCAACTTATCGTTACTTACCTTTTGCGTAGACCCCATATGTGTATTCATTACCTTTGTCCGTGTCAACTCGAACTTCTGATTGCGTTCTTCGCACATTCAGCCGAAAGCTGTTTGAAGACATCCTCATCTCCCACATCATCACGAACATTAGTTACTATTCCTGCATCATCAGAACTCAAATACCCTCAACACAGTTTGAGTCATCATAATCGAAAATAATTAATTTCGCAGATGTTGAGTCCAATGTTGGCTCAACATCAGTTACCGCAGTGAAGGCGATATGATGATCTCGTCTTCTTCGTTGTCCAAGAAGGATTGAATGGTCACTGTGATTGCTTAGTCTCCTTTGTACACTGTTCTCCTCTTCATCATCGGAGAGATCGACCCAAAGTGCTTTACCCCACGTTGCGAAGAGTGTTCGCACAGTCGTTGGCATAATGGCCCCAACCGCGAGCACGCTTGCATCGCACAGATTCCAAACTGGTATTCCTTTTTCTCCATTTGGTTTGCGTTTGTAGAACGGAGGAGCACATGTGGATTTCTTTCTTTGCATTCTGGCCTTTCTGGAATGTTGGGCCCAACATTTGGTTCAACATTCCTCTTCATGAAGCACTTTGTAAATTTCTTCTCGATCATGGCCATGTCCTCTTCGTTATTGGGTCAACTCAGTCAGATCCTTGATGGCTGTCACCAGTGCGAGACTCTTACCACGTGCGGCCCTCTTTTGGACTTCAAGGTTGGTTTCGAAGTTCTTCAAGATGTTCATCAAGACGTTGAAGTCCATGGTCGCTAGTTTGTATGATTCTTCAATCGCCGATACCTTCACATTAAACTTTTCAGTTAGTGTACGAATTGCTTTAGAATTTAATACCTTATTTGACATCGGATCTCCTAGGCTGGCGCACTCGCTTGAGATCGTCAAGAGCTTTCCAAGTACGTCGTGATGTCATCGTCTTCCTTCATTCTGATGTTCTCAAACTGATTAAGGAGAAGACGTAGTTTGGTTTTCTCGCACACTTTGCGTCGTCCGTCACAGTACCTCTGGAGTAGGTCCCATGCGTTCTTTGCCGTCGTCAATTCTGAATAATCTTGAACTAAAAAAGTCCACCGAAAAGAAGATGGCGTTAAGGGCTTTGTCGTTGAACTCGGTCGCGCTTCGCTCTACAACCGTCCACTCTTCAACCGGCTTGTCAACGACTTCTCCATCAGCGTCCGGACCTATTTCGGTGATGATACCCATTGATAATAGCGTCCCAAGCACAGTATTTATCGACTTTATGCATTGGCGCACGCGAACTTTCCAATAAGCATAATTGGAACCGTCTAACACTGGAACCTTGCCGAGATAGTTTGAGCTTGTACCATCCATTGTCGAGGATCTTCAGCGCTTAGTAACGTCAAGCGTAGGCTCTGATACCACTTTGAAGGCGGTCCCGTACACAATGGATGTAAAAAACACTAAGTTGTAAACTGATGTTGTAGGATGTCGGGGTAACACTCGAACTCACTTTTAAATGCACAGCGGAAATGATAGAAACTTAGTGATAAAACGAAACGAACACACACGATGTTTTGTGCAGCAAGTCAAATAACTTGCTGCGAGCCCCAAGGGGTAAAAATCCACTAGAAAGATGGATTACAAAACTATCGAAAAAGATAGTTAAAACTAGTCTAGCAAACGGAACGAATCAAAAAGGATTCTAAACCTACAAGATCTCACGACCTCTGAAAAGCTAGACTAAAAGACAACTCTCGCAAGATGTAAAAATCGCTCAAACTCGATATGTGCTTCGCTCATATTTTTCGCTCAATATGTCGCTCAAAGCAGCTCCATGAAAGCTCTCTTCGAAAGTCGCACGTTGCAGCTCGAAAATATCTCTTATTTATAGACCTTGGCTCCCTCTTGATTGGTAAAAAATCCCTTGAATATCTCTTCAAATTCTCTTCGAAGATCTCCTAAATATAGTATATATTTAGTTCGAATCTTCTCATCTCATTGGCCGATCCTTTATCTCCTATTTATGGTAAACTGATTGACTGGATCTCCTTGATATTCAGATCTTCTAATCTGGTCGTAGCTTGACTTGATCTCTTTTGATCTTCAATCTCTATTTATGGTAAGTGCACTTCCTAAATTCGTTCAAGCAACTCCACAACGCTTTCCACACACACGGTTGGACTCGTTTTAGTACTTTACCACGTCCTGCATATCAGTAAATAAAGCTAAAAAAAAGGTTAAACGGTTTTGGGCATGAAAGATAAAATCGAATGTTGACAGACAACAATGTTGGCTGAATGTTGGCCCAACATTGTCAAAGCTGAGCTAGTCAACATTAACAATGCCCCATTTGTTGGTATAAACACGATTTTTTTTATAATGTGTGAAAATAAGATACGACGGAGAGATAACCGAGAGCAAATCACTGAGTGACAAACCATTACTTTATTGAGAAATGGACTCTTTTCAGCTAAGAGAAGAGAGTTGACGTGAAATTAGAACTTTGGAATCATCCTTTCGAAGAACCTGGGCAGTCACTTTCATCACCTAAAGAAAATAAAGGCTAAAATAAGCAACCGCAACAAAAAGTATGGCTCCTTCAGGCTTCTACTAACAACAACACGTTAAGCGAGGGCTTACCTTTCTCGGGAGAGTGAAGCTCGCCGATTCGGGTCGGGTCACATTTTTCCGCGAGAATGTCGATGATGAGCTCACGGGTCGGAAAATATACCGTCGTTGAAACCAAACATAAAGTCGCGAACTAAAGCATCATCGTCACTCATGGTTACGAAAGAAACTTTGAGAACAGCCTATATTTTGCTCTGAAGATTGATATTGATTACGACGGAGATAAACCCTAATTGCAAGGAGATTTAATGCCCGCTAATGAAGATGTCATCCGTCAATATTAATTTCAGGTCAGGGAACGGAAAGAAGCGATAGAGTTTTTTTTGGCGGGTAAATAATGTGTTTATTTCCCTCCATAATTATGTAACGAAGACATCGTCAATATTAGTTTGAGTTGCACAAAAGCATGAGAATTGAAGAGAGATATTTTTCATACACTCTCCATATAGATAACGTAACGGGTAGATGTAAGTGATATTATTATAAACATGAAATGGTACCCGTAAGAAAAAAGTATCATTGCAAGTACTCGACCTTTGCACCCTCCTTCTGAAATTAAGAAACAGAGGCCAAAGGTCTCACAATAAACCCATGATTCAAACTGCAAGAGGACTAGACAGCCAATGAGAACCTCCATCATTAGTAGGGGCAAATAGAGACATCGAATTCATTTAGTTAAAGAAGAAACAAATGATCTACACGGAAAAAAAGTCCTCATTTTCATTGCCTCCTAAGCTTGACCTCAAGGTATAGATGACCATCTATAAATCGAGACTCTTTCCATCCAAAAAAGTAGTCCATGCGTCTCATACAGCCTTATAGCAGACACATTCTTATAAATTTTATAGCCCGAGTAGCTCTTCTGCACGAAGGTATTCGAGCTTTTTGACTTTGCGGCAAGCTCGTAGTGAGACTAAATGTAAAGGTCCCCTCTGTCGCTAAACCAACAAAGAACTTCATAGTCCCAACAAAACACACGCTTTTTGCATATAGATAGCATTCAAGCCCATCAAAGTTGAATGAGTCAGAACAGATATATTCGCCTCGTTCGAAGTTAGCACATTCGTCGAACTTTAGGTCAAAGTGGATAACAAGTTCTTGGCAAGGGAGAATTTAATCGGTCTTCGGTGGTAGTCTCGCCTCGCATATGGGTGGTAGTAGTTTGAGGGGCTGAGTCCTCACCCTCAGTGGTGGCTTTCGTGCTATGGTGATGATGAGGGGTGGTCTTCACTTTGAAAATAAGGCATCGATGACCGCTTTACTTGCGAAGCCATCGTCTAAAATACTGCAGCTCAAGGCATCTCTAAGCTTGTCAGAGACATGTAGGGGAACCGAATATACTTGCCCAAGTGTGCTGAAAGGATGTTCTTTTGGTCATCTAGATTCGGATAATTAGTCTCAATCCAATCCACGACAAGGTCAAATAAAGCATCCTCTGAGGAACCTTAAGAAGGTCACTTGACAAGATGATTTCCATCACAGAAAGTGGCACCTCCATAATTTCTTCTTGAACTCTGCTTAGCAGTATTCACAATTCAAATTTCAAGGATAAGGTTAAAATAGTACTGAAGCACATACCCAAAAAAAACAAAGAAGATAAGACGTATATGTCTATGGAACCTGCCAATCATAGTTCGAAAATTCAGGTACTTACTTGTCTATATCCTTGTATTGGTCTGCCAAGAACTGCTTTGTTACATCAGACAAAAGTTGAACTTCATCAGTCCTCGAGGTGCTAGAAGTATAATCCAGATAAAGCAATGCAAGCTCGGTAGTAATGGGCAACTCTGCTAACAGTTTTACGCAGAGCCTCATATGAGATCACCTCATATCTGTCGGCTAGCTAAGCACATCGAGCAAAGAATGTGCACCGCTGATCGTTAGTGTACATTGTACATGTACTTCAGGAGTTCGACAAACGCAGTTTCTTCTGCTCATTGAAAACGAAAAAGAAGTCAAGATTCTCCAACAGCTGCTCATAAACAAAAAGGCACTGCCTACTACAACATATTCATCGAGGATCAATTAACAAGCGATGTATACTGCTTCTTTCAAATTTAGAGTACAAACCTGAGGCATGAAGCCTCATGGTAACACTTCTCTGTTTTCGATTCCATCATACCGTTTGTAAACAACTGCAATACAAGGCAACCCAACACTTATAATTCAGATATGACAGAAATAATTGAATTGAGACTTGAGAGAATCACTGAGTGACAAACCATTACTTTAAGGAAAAATGGACTCTTTTCAGCTAAAAGAAGAGAGGTGACGTGAAATTTAGAACTTTGGAACATCCTTCCGAAGAACCTGGGCAATCACTTTCATCACCTAAAAGAAAATAAAGACGACAATAAGCAGCTGCAAACAAAACGTATGTCTCCTTCAAAGATTATACTTCCAAGCATAACAACATCATAACTCATATGCGTAAAAACTAGAGCCTACCTTTCTCTGGAGATTGATGAATGTCACCCGATTCGGGTTGGGTCACATTTTCGTCGAGAATGTCGACGATGAGCTCACGATCGGAAAACGTGCTGTCGTTGAAACCAAACAAAAAGTCGCGAACTGAAGCATCGTGGCTCATTGTTGTTGTTAAATACTTTTGGATAAACGGTCTATATCTTCCTCTGAATATTGAAACTCGAAATCTATTGAGAGAAATCCATAACTGCAAGTTAGGGTAGATATAAGCCCCGCTAGAGAAGAAGATTTAACGACGACCTCATTCATCACATTTACTCTCAGGCAAAGGAAGCGACAGAGTTTTTTTTAGCGGTAATGTTCTCTGTGTTTTTCTCCTCCAGAATTTTACCTTATAACTGAAATATATTTATTAGTTACGGGAAAAAAAAAATTGTTACAATCATTGTAATACAATGAGCTTTCCTGGTGCACAAAGGGAGTGGCAGTCGATTCAGTGCGTTGGGTTGGGATTGGGATGATATAATAGGGAAAATTTCATATCTAAATTCGAAATAAATTTCAACCATAGGACATACAACTCCCCACAAGGAGAATACCGATTTTACTTGGAACTATTTGAGAGAGATTCGTCTTTTTAAACTTGAGAGAGAATTTATGGGACATGGGTCACGAAGTAACAAGGAGTTGCAAGCCAAAATTCGTCTCAAACATGATAAGAAAGTTCAAATTTAATTCATAGATATAAATTCGAAATTTAGTGGCATATTGGAAATAACATAAAAGAAAGAAACAACAATCAAAATTAAAGAAGTGTCGACCTGAATCAAAGATAAAAGATTAGTACTACATATTCTAACCTTTATGAATATATGTCAAAGAAATAACTAGAAAACTTGAGTGATTAAAGACGTGCAAGTATGGAAATACATAAGAAAGAACTAGTTTTATTTATTCTCCCTATTTTCGGATGTTACGGCTAGCAAGAATTGTAAAATGTATTTATGCAGTGAAATTTTTTAACTTCGTTTCAGTTATAAATTTCCAAGGAAATGTTATTTTGTGTCACCTTTCTTTAGTTCTATTTATGGAAATGTTATTTTGTGTCACCTTTCTTCAGTTCTGTTTATCTCGAGAGGCTTGGGATTAAACAGTTGGTGAAGATATGAATGGTTGACTAAAAGATGCCGGCATTTGAATATATAGACTATTAGAAATAGGTGACACCATCCGTGGTACATGTTGTTGTGTGCATTTTTTTGTGTCACGTCAACATGCCAAATCAATCCCGACGGATTCACTAATCCCATGTGTAGGTTATAGATCAATAAAAATTCCATTGTATGCTGATTGACACGTTGATGTGGTTGGTGCTCACCTTGCGTGAGCACCATACATTACTCAGTAGACTATATCTATATATATGTATGTGCTACTTGATTCATTATTGTTCACCTTAAGATTGTGGTTGACACAGTATGAATTGATGAGATAATTTTGCGAGATCGACATTTTGGATAATATATCTTCTTTCAGTTTCCAGAGATCGCACTGCTATCATGAATTAAAAACAAAACATAAGGCTACAGTTAAGAGTGACAAGGCTTAAGACAGCAACATATAAATAAACAAAGCGCGATAGAGTAAATAAGTTAAACTGCATAGGCTACACAGACGGCAAAAGGGAACACCTTCACATTCTACAAAAAACAAAAACTATCCATGTGAGAGTTGCATACAAAACAAGTTGAACTCACGGCAAAGACGTCAAATGCATTCAGTTAATGATACCCCATCGACGGATGTGATGCTGATGCATAACAAGCTTAACCTGAAGGAATAGAAAACCATTTATGAATCAAGACATTCTCCAGCCACGAAAGTAGACCATGGCGTCTCATACAATGTTACACAGGTCGCACCATCCAATTTTTATCGCCAGAGTTCTTCTGACTGTAGGCGTAGGCATTATTGTAGCTTTTCCACTTCGCGGAGAACTCGTAGAGAAGACCAAACGGCACATAATCAGTTTTATCCATCAACAAACGAACACGGAAATTCATAGCCTGCGAGCAATCTGCACACAGGTAAAATGTGTGCCCACCGAAGTTGAATGGGTCAGAACAGATGGAGTCTTCTGGTTTAATTTAGCGCATTCGTCGAACTTGAGGTTGAAATTAACAACAATGTCTTTGCAAGGGAGAACTTCAATTGCTTCCTTTTGTAGTCTCGTCTCATATATGGGTGGTAGTAGTTCGAGGGGCTGAGTCCACGGTCGTGGCTTTCTTGCTATGGTGTTGATGATGAGAGGCGGTCTTGACTTTGAAAAACAAGGCATCGATGACCGCTTTATTCGCAAAGCCATCGTCTAAAATGTTGCAGCTCAAACCTCCCTAAGTTTATCGAGAGACATGTAAGGAAAGCGAATATACTTCCCCAAGTTTGCCGAGAGGATGTTCCTTTGGTCCTCTAGCTTCGGATAGTGAGCCTCAATCCATTTCACAACAAGGTCAAACATAGTATCCTCCGAATGAACCTGAAGAACGTCGCTTGATAAGATGATTTCCATCATAGGGAGTGGCATCTCCATAATTTCATGTCGAACTCTGCATTCACAATGAAGGATCAGATTAATCCAGTCGAAGCATGGATTACAAATGAGTAGGAATACAAGAAAAAATGATGCTAATGTCTGTTAACGGACTGACTTGTCAATATCCTTATATCTGTCGACCAAGAACCGTTTCGTTGCATCAGATAAAAGGCGAATCTCATCAGTCCTCGAGGTGCTAGAAGTGAAATCAAATAAAGCAATGCAAATCAATAGTCATTGGCGACTCTGATAATAGCTTATCGCAAAGCCTCATGCATGAAATCACCTCAAATTTGTCAGCTAGCTTAAGCACATCAAGCAAAGAAGGTGCACTGCTGATCGTTAACGTACCATTGTACATGTATTCAGGAGTTCGACAACGCGGTTTCTTCTGTTCATTGAAAACGCAAACAGTTAACATATTTGATTCTCCAACAGCTGATCATTGCTAGCAAAACAGCACTGCCTTCTGCGAACACGGATATGTATATCGCTTCTTTCAAAGTTAAAGGTACAAACCTGAAGCATGAATTCTCATAGTAACACATCTCTGTTTCGATTCCATCATACCATTTGTAAACAGCTGCAATACAAGAGAACCCAACACTTAAAGATAAGAGAGATAATTGAGAGTAAATCACTGAGTGACAAACCATTACTTTATGGAAAAATGGACTCTTTTCAGCTAAGAGAAGAGAGTTGACGTGAAAATTTAGAACTTTGGAACATCCTTGCGAAGAACCTGGGCTATCACTTTCAACACCTAAGAAAATAAAGACCAAATAAGCAGCTGCAAACAAAAAAGTATGGCTCAGGCTTCTACTTCGAAGCATAACAACACGTTAAACGATGCGTTACCTTTCTCCGGAGACTGATGGTCGCCGGATTCGGATCGGGTCGCGTTTTCCCGGAGAATTTCGATGATGAGCTCACGATCTGAAATGTACTGTCGTTGAAACCAAACATAAAGTCGCGAACTGAAGCATCTTGGCTCATTGTTATGAAAGAAAACTTTGAAGAACAAACAGCCTATATTTTGCTCTGAAGATTGATATTGATTGTGACGGAGATAAACCCTAATTGCAAGGGAGATTTAAGGCCCGATAATGAAGATGTCATCCGTCAATGTTAATTTTAGGTCAGGGAAGGGAAGAGAAGGGAAAAGAAGCGACTCAGTTTTCCTGGCGGGTAAATTATGTGTATTTCCCTCCAGAATTATGTAACTGAAGATATCCAAAATATTGCATGCTATTAAAAATAATTATTTATTTATTCATAAGAAATTGTATTTACTACTATGTGAAATATTAAAAATATAAAAGTTTTGATTTTCCCGCAACCGAAAAATATGTTATAAAAATTAGAAACCAAATAAACGAATTGAATCGATTCCGCATCGAGATAAACGATTTCTATTCGGTTCGATTCAATTTGTTAATCGAACTAATGAAGAACCTATTAAATTTAAGTAAAAAATCACAAATATATTACCAATAAAAATTATATATAAAAAAAATTGTGTCTATTTTTATAATGGTTAGCACATAAACGTGAGTAGCACATAAAAAATCAAAAATATATTACCAATAAAAAATCAAAAATATATTACCAATAAAAAGATGCCTGCAAACGTAAAACACCCATACACACGTCATAATTTGAGTTAGCACATAAACGTGAGTATTGAAGAGAAAAAAATGAGGCATAACAAAAAATACTGCATTAGTTAGAATAGGCAGACAGCAAAAGGAAAACACATTCTAGTTGCAGATAACAAATACCAAAAAAAAAAAAGCATGTTCAGAAAACACATAAAACAAGTTGGCAAAAGCAGACATGATCAATGCATTCATTGACCAAAACGAAACCCCATAGGTTGATTTGATGCTGATGTCATAACAAGCTTGACCTGAAGGAATAGATAGCCATCAATAGAATCAAGACTGTTTTCCATCCACGAAAGTAGACCATGGAGTCTCATACAATGTCATAGAGTTGACACTATCTGAATTCATATTGCCAGAGTTCTTCTGACTGAAGTTATTATTGTAGCTCTTCGACTTTGCAGCGAACTCATAGTGAAGACCAAACGGCACATTCCCCGTTGAATCCATCAATAACCAACACAAAACTTCATAGTCCCCGAGCATTCCGCATAGATGTGAACGCATGCCGCCGAAGTTTGAAAGGGTCTGAACAAATGTAGTATTTTGGTTCCAAGTTAGCGCATTCGTCGAACTTGAGGTTGAAATTAACAACAATCTCTTTGCAAGGGAGAACTTCAATGGGCTTCCTTTTGTATTCTCGCCTGACATGTGGGTGGTAGTAGCTCGAGGGGGCTGAGTCCTCGGTTGTGGCTTTCTTGCTATGGTGATGATGATGAGGGGCGTTCTTGAGTTGAAAAACAAGGCATCGATGACCGCTTTATTAGCAAAGCATCGTCTAAAATGTTGCAGCTCAAAGCCTCCCTAAGCTTATCGAGAGACATGTAAGGAAAGCGAATATACTTTGCCAAATGTACCGAAAGGATGTCCCTTTGGTCCTCGAGATTTGGATAATGAGTCTCAATCCATTTCACAACAAGGTCAAATATGGTATCCTCTGAAAAGACCTTAAGAACGTCGCTTGACAAGATTGACTTCAATCACAGCAAAGGGGCATCTCCATGATTTCATGTCGAACTCTGCCTCACAGTGGAAGAAGGTTCAAAATTAATACAGCAGTTGAAGCATAGATTACAAAACAGTAAGAATATGAAAAAAAAAAATATGAATCATAGTTCGAACAGTTAAGGTACGAACTTGTAAATATCCTTAAATCGATCTTCCATGAACCGTTCCGTTGCATCAGATAAAAGGCGAACCTCATCAGTCCTCGAGGTGCTGGAAGTGAAATCCAGATAAAGCAACGCAAACTCGATAGTCATTGGCAACTCCGTTAATAGCTTTACGCAAAGCCTCATGCATGAAATCACCTCAAACTTGTCAGTGAGCTTAAGCACATCAAGCAAAGCAGGTGCACTGCTGATCGTTAATGCACCATTGTACATGTATTTCAGGAGCTCTACAAACGCAGTTTCTTCTGTTCATTGAAAATGCAAAAACAGTTAATATATTTTGATTCTCCAACAGCTGTTCATTATTGATCTGTAAACAAAACAGCACTGCCTTCTGCGAACACGGGAGATGTATATCGCTTCTTTCAAAGTTACAATTACAAACCTGAGGCATGAATTCTCATAGTAACACATCTCTGTTTCGACTCCATCATACCATTTGTAAACAACTGCAATACAAGAGAACCCACACTTATAATTCAGATATGACAGAAATAATTGAGAGTAAAATCACTGAGTGACAAAACCATTACTTTATGGAAAAATGGACTCTTTCAGCTAAGAGAAGAGAGTTGACGTGAAGATTTAGAACTTTGGAACTCCTTTCGAAGAACCTGGGCAATCACTTTCAACACCTAAAAATTATAAACACGACAATAAGAAGCTGTAAACATAAACATATGTCTCCTTCAGTCTTCTTCTACTTCCAAGCATGACAACATCATAACTCTTACTCGTTATAAACTAGAGCTTACCTTCCTCATGCATGAGATCACCTCATATCTGTCGCTAGCTTAAGCACATCGAGCAAAGAATGTGCACTGCTGCTCGTTAGTGTACCATTGTACATGTACTTCAGGAGTTCGACAAACGCAGTTTCTTCTGCTCATTGAAAACGAAAAGAAGTCAAGATTCTCGAACAGCTGTTCATTGCTGCTCAATAACAAAAAGGCACCGCCTACTACAATAATATACATCGAGGATCAATTAACAAGGCGATGTATACAGCTTCTTTCAAATTTAGATCACAAACCTGAGGCGTGAATTCTCATAGTAACACATCTTTGTTTCGATTCCATCATACCATTTGTAAACAACTGCAATCAATACAGGAGAACCCAACACTTATAATTCAGATATGACAGAGAAATAATTGAATTGAGAGTAAAATCACTGAGTGTCAACCATTACTTTATGGAAAAATGGACTCTTCGCAGCTAAAAGAAGAGAGGTGACGTGAAATTTTAGAACTTTGGAACATCCTTCGAAGGACCTGCGCAATCACTTTCATCACCTAAAAGAAAATAAAGACGAAATAAGCAGCCATATATGACTCCTTCAGGCTTCTACTTCCAAGCATAACAACATCATAACTCATATACGTTAAACTAGAGCCTACCTTTCTCTGTAGACTGAATGTCTCCTGATTCGGGTCGGGTCACATTTTCATCGAGAATGTCGATGATGAGCTCACGATCGGAAAACGTGATGTCGTTGAACCAAACAAAAAGTCTTGAACTGAAGCATCCTGGCTCATGGTTTTTGCAACTTCGACACAAACAGTCTACTATGAAGATTGAAATTGAATTCGATGGAGAGAAATCCCTAATTGCAAGGGAGGTCGATATATAAGACCCGCTAAAGAAGATGTAACGACGACTATCATCCGTGGAATTTAGTTCCGGCAAGGGAAGCGACAGAGTTTTTTTTTTTTTTTTACGCGGGTAAATTATATGTTTTTTTATTTCCCTCAAGAATCTACCTTATTTAATTAGAGGAGTGAAAATATTTATTATTTACAGGAAAAAATTATTTACGTAAACAAAAAAGGTATAATGAGCTTTCTGTGCAGCATGATTGGACCCATTTAGCCTGTGTGGCCGTCACACTTTCTTTTTGTCTTGTCTTTAACCATATTATATAAGCATATTATTTCACTTATAGCCTATGTTCAAGAGTAAGATTTTGGTAGACATCGTATGACTGATGAGATACTTTGGAGAGATCGACATTTTGATAATATTATATTTTTTCTTCCAATATCCTAATCGATAACGTGAATGCAATAGATTGTATTGCTATCAATTATCATGAATGAGAACAAGGCTTGAATGAATGACGACAAACACAAGGCTGCTACAATTAAGCGTAATAAGGCAATTGAGTTGCACAGAAACATAAGATTTGAAGAGAAATAAATGAGGCATGAAAAAAAAAAAATACTGCATTATACTACACAGACAACAAAAGGCAACCCATATTGTAGTGCTGATAATAAAAAAAAAAAAAACCAGCTGAACTCACGGCAAAAGACATAAAATGCACCCATTCAGTTCAGTGTAACCCATTGATTGATTTGATGCTGATGCATAACAAGCTTGATCTGAAGGAACAGATGACCATCGATAGAATTAAGACTCTTTCCATCCACGAAGTAGACCATGGCGTCTCATACAATGTCAAAAACAGGTCACACCATGACAACTTTTATCGCCGGAGGTCTTCTTACTGAAGGCATTATTGTAGCTTTTCGACTTGGCCGAAAACTCGTAGACAAAGACAAACGGCACATAATCGGTTTTATCCATCAATAAACAAACACGAAACTTCATAGCCCGAGCATTCTGCATACAGTTAAAATGCGTGCCCACCGAAGTTGAATGGGTCAGAACAGATGCCGTCTTTTGGTTTAAAGTTAGCGCATTCGTCGAACTTGAGGTTGAAATTAACAACAATCTCTTTGCAAGGAGAACTTCAATGGGCTTCCTTTTGTAGTCTCGTCTGATATATGGGTAGTAGTAGTTCGAGGGGGCTGAGTCCTCAGTGTGGCTTTCTTGCTATGGTGATGATGATGAGGGGTCTTGACTTTGAAAATAAGGCATCGATGACCGCTTTATTCGCAAAGCCATCATCTAAAATGTTGCAGCTCAAAGCCTCCCTAAGCTTATCGAGAGACATATAGGGAAAACCGAATATACTTGCCTAAGCGTGACGAAAGGATGTTCTTTTGGTCCTCGAACTTTGGATAATGAGTCTCAATCCATTTCACAACAAGGTCAAACTTAGCATCCTCCGAATAAACCTGAAGAACGTCGCTTGATAAGATGATTTCCATCATAGGGAGTGGCATCTCCATAATTTCATGTCGAACTCTGCATTCACAATGAAGGATCAGATTAATCCAGTTGAAGCATAGATTACAAATGAGTAGGAATACGAAAAAAAAAGTGATGCTAATGTCTGTTAACGTGCTGACTTGTCAATATCTTTATATCTGTCAACCAAGAACCTTTTCGTTGCGTCAGATAAAAGGCGAACCTCATCAGTCCTCGAGGTGCTAGAAGTGAAATTCAAATAAAGCAACGCAAGTTCGATGGTCATTGGCAACTCTATTAATAGCTTTACGCAGAGCCTCACACGCATGAAATCACCTCAAATCTGTCAGCTAGCTTAAGCAAATCGAGCAAGCAGGTGCAATTGCTGATCGTTAACGTACCATTGTACATGTATTTCAGGAGTTCGACGAACGCAATTTCTTCTGTTCGTTGTAAACAAAAACAGTTAAAACGTGATTCCTCCAACAGCTGTTCATTAGTGCTCTATAACAAAAACAGCACTGCCTTCTGCGAACACGGAGATTGTATATCGCTTCTTTCAAAGTTAAAGTACAAACCTGAGGCATGAATTCTCATAGTAACACATCTCTGTTTCGACTCCATCATACCATTTGTGAACAACTGCAATACAAGAGAACCCAACACTTAATTCAGATACGACAGAGAAATAAATTGAGAGTAAAATCACTGAGACCATTACTTTATGGAAAAATGAACTCTTTTCAGCTAAAAGAAGAGAGTTGACGTGAAAACTTAGAACTTTGGAACGGTCCTTCCGAAGAACCTGGAAAATCACTTTCATCACCTAAAAGAAAATAAATAATAAATTAGCAACTGCAAACAAAAAAATAGGCTCCTCAGGCTTCTACTACAACACGTTAAACGAGGGCTTATACCTTTCTCTGCAGACTGAAGCTCGACGAATTCGGGTCGGGTCTCGTTTTCCCGGAGAATTTTCGATGATCAGCTCACGATCGGAAAATGTAATGTCGTTGAAACCAAACATAAAGTCGGGAACTGAAGTATCTTGGCTCATGGTTATGAAAGAAAACTTCGAAGAACAGCCTATATTTGCTCTGAAGATTGATATTGATTACGACGGAGATAAACCCTAATTGCAAGGGAGATTAAGGCCCGCTAATGAAGATGTCATCCGTCAATATTAATTTCAGGTCAGGGAAGGGAAAAGGAGCGACAGAGTTTTTTTGGCGGGTAAATTATGTGTTTATTTCCCTCCAGAATTATGTAACGAAGGCATACAGAGTTAATTACAAATGTAGGCCATTTTCAAACTTACATTAAAAATAGGCACTATTATGTGTATTGTATTACAACAATAGGAATTCTTTTATTTTATTTTATTATTAATTTTATTATATGCACAAAATTACTACAAAATAGCTATTCTTTTAATTTATTTTTTGTATAAATTAATTTGGCATATACACATTAAAGAGCAATACAAAATAAACGTAGGATTCACACAAATAAATGAAATATACTTCACGGTTGAAAAACAACGCTACCACAATTATTACAACTAATTTTTCTCCATTTTGAAAAAATTTTACGGAATTTTTGTCGACACGAAATCCGATCAAAATTAAGTTTTTGTCATGACAGGTAAAACCTGCACAGAACCAACTAAAAAACTAAATCGGCGAAGCGAAAAAATTGTTTATCAACGTGGTTCTAAAATATTGCATGCCAATTGCCAATTAAAAAATAAATATTTTTATATTATTTATTTAGTCACAAAACATTGTATATACTACTATTAGAAATAATCTATTATCTACTATAAATAGGACGAAGCCACCGGATAATAACCAGTTTCACAACGGTTGTCAGTCATATTTTTGGTATTATTGTAATTAGGCTATCTTAGAAAGACAATATTGGAATTAGATTAGATACATGTCTAAATATCTGATCTGGCCCAAAGTAAGAGAACTACCACCGCCGTTCCTCATCACACTCCAGCTCCACCACCAATTCCACCCACAGACGCCCGAAAACGCCATCGTTGGCGAAGATCCTAACCCCAACAACAACAGCCTAATCCTGAAGTCTGAGCTAGAGCCGACGACCATCTCCGACAAGTACTCTCGAGACAGCACAAACTCCCTCTGCTCACACGTAATGGAGACGTCCATGGGCTGCGACAGTCAAATTAGTGTAAGATTTAGGTTTTCAAGATATTGTTTATGCTCTTTGGTTAGAAAAGAGCAAGGAAAATGAAACGAAATGACGTCCACATATTAAAAGGATGGATGATCCAATTAGAATTGATTTGGTCACCTGAGCAACAAGAAAATGATAACTTTAGCAAACAGTGATGATATGCGTGCTTTAAGTTTGAAGGTGCATTCATGAAAGAAGCGAAAACCCCTTCTATATTTTTTGATCCATTTTGGATGTTCGTATACTACTTATTGGTTGTGTTTGTTTATCCTTGTTTGTAGTCCATCTTCTAATACTTTTGGGTCGCTCGTGGTGCTCAAATTTTTTATTTGTATTTATTATTTTTTTGGCTTGGTTTTCCTATATTCTTCGTTCTTTAAATATTGAAGTTTTGTATATGAAGAAATTGGATTTTCTGTTTTCCTTGATTTCTTCTCTGCTGGGAATCATTAAAATGCTCTGTCTATGTCGTTCTAACTCTGTTTCTTCTTCTTGCAAGAACAGAGACAGAGGAGCGTAAAACAAAACTCGCGAGCATAAACAAAGGCTCGAGGCACCGAGAGAAGACCGGGATAATTGACTGAGATGAGAAGCGAATGAGGTAAATGTTGCTTATTCAACAAGGAGAGTAGTACATGACTAGCGGTGCTGGTAAACGGGGAGCTGTTATTTAAAAAGTAAGTGACTAAGTAGTATTCCAAAGAGGTTATGTTGGGACCAGGGCCGGATTTGGGCCCCGTGCAAGCAGACCTACAGCACAGGGCCACAAATCCGGCCCAATGTAGTATAGGGCCTCAAATAACAAAAGTTATTATAGTATAAGGCCCCAAAAAAGAATTGATAAGACCATATATGGGCCTTAAATAACAAAATTTTTATTATAGTATAAGGCCCCAAAAGAATCGATAAGATCATATATTTTTTTATTAATGGCACATATGGGCCAGATGGCCCAGGGCCACCCTAAAGAAAAAAACGGCCCTGGTTGGGACGTTGATTTTGCATAGATGCCTATTTTCGTGGAGGAGAACGTGTGTGTTTATGTTGGTAATGCGCATTGCTTGTCGGAAAATGCCCTGGCGTGGCGTTCCCATTCTTGTCTTTATTACTTTTTGTGTTTTCTAATGTTCATGCTTGTATTTTTAGAAGGTACCTAGGATAGCGTTGTCCTCGTATTTGATTAAGTTGAGTCGAAAGTTGTGAAGTTGCATTTTTTCCTTACGATTGCAACATTGACAAGCTTGTTTCAGATGTGTGTAGATGTTTGTAGGCCAACTACGACCTATAATTTATTGCTTCTTTGAGATCATTACAAGTTTTTATGTAGGGGGTAGGTTCTCTCGTGTTTCATGTTTCTTTCATTCGTTTTGTACCCCTTTCCCGGGCTAAAATTTCATCATTGCCGCACAACGTGCGGCTACAGTCTGCTAGTATATATAAAGTTTGGTCTTCGGCAAACCCAAAAAATTATGTTATAAAACTTAGAAACCAAATACCGAATTGAAAATTTTGATTCCATAATCGAGATAAACAACGGCTAGTTCGGTTTAATTAGTTTGTTAATCGAACTATGAAGAACCTATTAATAGAAATTATAAAATAAATTTTGCCTATTTTTTAATGGTTAACAACAGTGCCTAAAAAGGTCAAATACCCGGACATTCGTCAATATTAATTCGAGTTCTACAGAAACATGAGTATAGAAAGAAACAAACGCTGCGTGAAAAATAAATTACTGCATTAGTTAGAATAGACAGACGGCAAAAGGGAAACCTCCACATTCTAGTTCCACATAATAGATACAAAAAATAGAAAACTAGCCATGTTCAGAAAATACATAAAACAAGTTGGAACACACGGACACGGCAAAAGCAGAAATGATCAAATGCATTCATTGACCAAAATAAAACCCCGTTCGTTGATTTGATGCCGATTGCATAACAAGCTTGATCTTAAGGAATAGATAACAATCGATAGAATCGAGACTCTTTCCATCCACGAAATTAGACCATGGTGTCTCATACAATGTCATAGAGCTGACAATATCTGAATTATTATTGCCAGAGTTCTTGTGACGGAAGGCATTATTGTAGCTTATCGACTTGGCAGAAAACTCGTAGTGAAGACCAGACGGCACATTCCATGTCTTATCCATCAATAAAAACCAACACAAAAACTTCATAGTCCCCGAACATTCTGCATAGAGGTTAAATGTGTACCCTCCAAAGTTGAATGGGTCTGACCAGATGGGTTCTTTTTGCTTCAAGTTAGCGCATTCGTCGAACTTGAGGTTGAAAATTAACAACAATCTCTTTGCAGGGGAGAACTTCAATTGGCTTCCTTTTGTAGTCTCGTCTCATATATGGGTGGTAGTAGTAGTTCGAGGGGGCTGAGTCCTCGGTTGTGGCCTTCTTGCTATGGTGATGATGATGAGGGCGGTCTTGACTTGAAGAACAAGGCATCTACGACAGCTTTATATGCAACGCACCGTCTAAAATGTTGCAGCTCAAAACCTCCGTGAGCTTGTCGAGAGACATGTAGGGAAACCGAATATACTTGCCCAAATGTGCCGAAAGGATATCCCTTTGGTCCTCAAGATTTGGATAATGAGTCTCAATCCATTTCACGACAAGGTCAACGTACTATCCTCCGAATAAGCCTGAAGAACGTCGCTCGATAAGATGATTTCCATCACGGGGAGGGGCATCTCCATTATTTCATCTCGAACTCTGCGCTCACAATGGGAAGAAGCTTCAAATTAACACAGCAATTGAAGCATCGATTACAAAACAGTAAGATATGAAGAGAAAAAAAGAGTGATGGTAATGTCTGTTAATCATAGTTCGAACAGTATGGTACTAACTTGTCAATATCCTTATATCTGTCGACCAAGAACCTTTTCGTTGCATCAGATAAAAGGCGAACCTCATCAGTCCTTGAGGTGACTAGAAGTGAAATCCAGATAAAGCAACGCAAACTCGATAGTCATTGGCACAACTGTTAACAGCTTTACGCAAAGCGTCATGCATGAAATCACCTCAAATTTGTCAGCTAGCTTAAGCACATCAGCAAAGAAGGTGCACTGCCTGATCGTTAACGTACCGTTGTAGACATGTTTTCAGGAGTTCGACAAACGCAGTTTTTCTTCTGTTCGTTCAAAACGCAAAACAGTTAACATATTAGATTCTCCAACAGCTGTTCATTATTGCTGTATAAACAAAACAGCACTCCTTCTACGAACACGGAGATGTATATCGCTTCTTGCGAAGTTAAAAGTACAAACCTGAGGCATGAATTCTCATAGTGACACATCTCTGTTTCGACTCCATCATACCATTAGTAAACAACTGCAATACATGAGAACCCAACACTTAATTCAGATACAACAGAGAAATAATTGAGAGTAAAATCACTGAGTGACAGACAAACCATTACTTTATGGAAAAATGGACTCTTTTCAGCTAAGAGAAGAGAGTTGACGTGAAAACTTAGAACTTTTGGAACATCCTTTCGAAGAATCTGGGCAATCACTTTCAACACCTAAAAAATATAACACGACAAACAATAAGAACTGTAAAACATAAACGTATGTCTCCTTCAGGCTTCTTCTACTTCCAAGATGACAGCATCATAACTCTTACACGTCATAAACTGGAGCTTACCTTCCTCTGGAGACTGAATGTCGCCGGACTCGGGTCGGGTCAACATTTTCATCGAGAATGTCGACGATGAGCTCACGATCGGAAAACGTGGCTGTCGTTGAAACCAAACAAAAAGTCGCGAACTGAAGCGTCGTGGCTCATTGTTGTTGTTAATACTTTTGGATGAACAGTCGATATATCTTCTCCTCTGATGATTGAAACTTGAAATCTATTGAGAAGAAATCCATAATTGCACGGTAGGGTAGATATAAGGCCCCCTAAAGAAGATGTAACGACGCCATCTTTCCGCCGAATTTAATTTCAGGCAAGGGAAGCGACACAGTTTCTTTCTTAGCGGGTAAATTAATATTTTCTTTATTTCCCTCGAGAATTTACCTTTATAACTGAATATATTTATTAGTTACAGAAAAAAAATTTGATACAATGAGCTTGCTGCACAAAGGGAGTCTCAGTCGATTCAGTGGGTTGGGGTGGGATTGGAATGTTATAATTGCGAAAATTTTCGTATCTAAATTCGAGATAATTTTTCAACCGTAGGACATACAACTCCCCCAAGGAGAATATCGATTTTACTTGCACTATTGAGAGATATTCGTCTTTTTAAGACTTGGGAGGAAATATATGGGACATGAGCCACGAAGTAAAACAAAGGAGTTGCAAGCCAAAATTCGTCTCAAACATGATAAGAGAAGTTCAAATTTAATTCATAGATATAAATTCGAATTTAGTGGCATCTTGGAAATAACATAAAAGAAAGAAACCACAATCAAAATTAAAGAAGAAGTGTCGACCTGAATCAAAGATAAAAGGTTAGTAACTACATATTCTAACCTTTATGAATGTATGTCAAAGAAAGAACTATAAAACTTGAGTGATTAAGACGTGCAAGTATGGAAATACATAAGAAAGAACTAGTTTTATTTATTCTCCCTATTTTCGTATGTTACGGCTAGCAAGAATTGTAAAATGTATTTATGCAGTGAAATTTTTTACTTCGTTTCAGTTACAAATTTCCAAGGAAATGTTATTTTGTGTCACCTTTCTTTAGTTTCTATTTATGGAAATGTTATTTGTGTCACCTTTCTTCAGTTCTGGTTTATCTCGAGAGGCTTGGGATTAAGCAGTTGGTGAAGATATGAATGGTTGACTAAAAGATGCCGGCATTTGAATATATAGACTATTAGAAATAGGTGACACCATCCGTGGGCCCTGTTGTTGTTGCGCATCTTTTGTGTTACGTCAACATGTCAAATCAATCCCAACGGGTTCACTAATCCCATGTGTAGTTATAGATCAATAAAAAAATTCCATTGTATGCTGATTTGACACGTTGATGTGGTTGGTGCTCACGCCATAACATTACTGTATAGACTATATCTATATAAATGTATGTCTACTTGATTCATTATTGTTCACCTTAAGATTGTGGTTGACACAGTATGAATTGATGAAATAATTTTGCGGAGATCGACATTTTGGATAATATGATATCTTCTTTCAGTTTCCAGAGATCGTACTGCTATCATGAAATTAAAACAAACATAAGGCACAGTTTGACACGCTCCAATACTAGCAAGTGTACTAGCTCGTGCAGTAGTATAAAACGGACGAAGTCCGAGTATCGATCCACGAAGACAGCTCGATTAATTCTAAGAAAATATTCCTAATTCTAATTTAAATTAACGGAATTTTTAATAGTTTTGATGATTTGATAAAAGAGATAAAAGACGCAATAATAAACAATAAACGCAAATAAAACAGATAGGATAGATCAGTTGACGACGCGTGATCAAGACACATGCTCGGCACAAATTACTCCTACGCTTTCATGCAATATAATTTATTAATCATCATGAATCAAGTCAAGGTAGAATTTCCTAACATACGTGCTACTCGTTTGTCCCGCAATAGCAACCCTACGTAAATAGAGAACCAATCAACTATATGTCTATATGACTGTAGTTCCTATACGTGCCTTCGATCTTCGTGAATTCCCCGAGTTTAGACGCTTTCGGCGCCTAAATTATCGGAAACCACACCATACGAAAACGAATTCCATCTCGGTCGGTTTTACGTAGTGGTATTCAATGCTTTGTTCTAATCGGTCTAATCACTTAGTCCGTCTCATAAACCAATCAATATCATACGCATGGAGGCCATCCACGTACGCATATGAAGCACAGACAAAGAATACGTAACTCAAATCATATGATTAAATAAAATAATACTTGCATAACACGTAATCATAATCCGGCCGCCCCTCACACGGCCTTAATCACAAAAGAAATTAAGCTAGCTATTATACGAAAACGACAACGAATCAAAAGAAACCATTGTCGAAAACGAAATATTAAAAGATAAGAAATTCGCCCTTTTACGGTGCTCGCGTTGTCTCGCTCTTTGCCGTCGATTATCTTCGCTCGCAGCCGTCAATTTCTTCGATGTTATCTCGGTACACTCGGCTCTTCTTTCTGCCGTCAAAAAGCTCCCCTTTATTTCAACTGTGCGTGTTTCTATCTATAGGGAGGGTAGCCGACTTTTCTTTCTCAGATTTGATAATATTTGACCTATTAATTATATTTGAATAATTCCTCCTTTATCGCATGATTGTTGGACCAAGTATTTCTCCTTCCTTAACATGCTTCACGTGATCTTCTATTCAAAATAATAAAATCTGGTCAATTTGCAAGTTTTGCCCAAGTAATGTAGAATATTGCAAGAAGATCCTCGAAGATTCAAATCGTTCCAAAGTGCACTTATTTTCCTTCTGTCGATCTCGTTTGCTCGGATATCTGTCGAAAATAAATCTGAACATAAATATAGGATATCGAGGAATTTTAGGTAACTAACGATCGAAAATACGCTTTTATACGGGGTATAAAAATAATATAAATTCCTAACTTATCAACAACCCCCAAACTAGCTTCGATCGTCCTCGATCATAAAAGCGAAATAAAACCAAATCAAGTTAGGATTATAAAACATCAGTCAATGAAATTCTCCCTTTTCTCTCAGAAAATGTAAAAGCATATAGTCGAGATAATCATCAACTAATGAGCTATCTAGTCAAAAACACGAGGCATGAGGTAATAGTTCACAATCTTATCATAGCATAAAAGACATTTCTAAGAATTATACCACGTATCAATCCACAACTCTCACAAGGATCGCTCAAATCGCTCGGGTGTTTTCAAAGGGATCTGTATAAAAACGCGCAAT